>JARBWK010000620.1:0-27422 GCA_030556195.1 Anolis apletophallus
TCCTGCCGCTAGCCCCAGCTCCTGCCAACCTAGCAGTTTGAAAACATGCAAATGGGAGTAGATCAATAGGTACTGACTGCTCTGGCGGGAAGGTAAGGGCGCTCCATGCAGTCAAGCCATTGGCCACATGACCTTGGAGGTGACTATGGACAATGCCGGCTCTTGGGCTTAGAAATGGGGACGAGCGCCAGAGTCGGACAGAGCCGGACACGGCTGGACTTCCTGTCGTGGCGGGGGGGGGGACCTTGGCCTTGACCTCTGTCTGTGGAATGAGGCCCAGGGCGGAAGAAGGAAGGAAGGAAGGGAGAAAGAAAGGGCTCTCGCCTGTTGGAGGCAAGGGGCCCCTGGGTTAGCACTGAATGCCCCTGCAGCTTCAAAGCCTGGCTGGTTGCTGCCTGGCCAGGGGAATCCTTTGTTGGGAGGGAGGTGCTGGCTTTCAAGAGAAGGGGGGGACCATGACCCCAACCGGGGGGGGGGTGTTCTCAAAACCCTCCCAAATCAGGAGAGTAAACAAAGAGCAACTGTCCAAAAACAGGGGAATTCCAGGCAGGAAACAACCGGGGCCAGCTCACCCCTCCCAGCAAGGGATTACTGGCCCCCTCCCCTTCCGAGAGAGAGAGAGAGGAGAGGCCTCTCTCCCCCTGAGTTGGGATTCCTGGGCCGGAGGGGAGGGGGCCAGCAGCAGCCCCTTTTGGGCCAAGGAATGGGCTTGGGCTTTGGGGGGGGGGCAGGACGAGGAGGAGGAGGCCTCCCTCTCCCAACTCCTGTCCCAGGATCCCCTGAATGGGCCGCTGTCCCTTTAAGCATGCAAATGAGCCCCACAGAAGGGCGGGGCGGGGCCGAGGGCGGCAGCCGGCAACGGACGTCGCGGGCGGCCAATCGGGAGCGCGGAGGCCCCGCCCCTTGGCTTCCCATTGGCCCCCTCCTCTTCTCCGGAGGGAGGGAGGGAGTGACGTCGCTCGGGCCCCGCCCCCTTGGCGGCAGCAGCAGCAGCAGCAGGCGCCATTGCCATTTGGACGAGGCGGAGAGCGGAGAGGGAGCCGGAGGAAGGCGAGAAGGTAAGTGGCCTTCGGGGCGGAGTGGCCCCTCTGGGCCCGAGGAAGAGGCGGCGCGGTGGCCTCCCCTCACACGCCTGCCTGCCTGCCTGCCACCCAGAAGCCGCCCCCGTGGCCTCGGAGTGCCGGCCTGGCTCAGGCCTCGGCCTCCCTCACGCGCTTGGGACTCCAACTCCCAGAGTTCCTCGCGGCCTATGCGGCTGGGGGGAGGAAAGGCCCCGAGGCTTCTGGGAGTTGGAGTCCCAAGCGCGTCCTGGAGGGAGGGGAGGGGGGCAGCCCTTGGGAATGTGGCCCTTGGCCCCCTGGGCGAGCACTGGGCGGCCTTGCAGCTCCCGAGGCCTGGCTTGTGGAATCACAGCTCCCAGGGTCACCATAGCATAGTGGGTTGCTGTGAGTATTCCGCGTGGCTGCCTGGCCATCCTGTCCCAGAAGCAGCACTCTCTCCTGACGTTTCGCCCACATCTATGGCCAAAGGCACCACCCTCAGAGGTCTGTTGGGAGTTTGGCCAGGGGGGTTTATCTCCCCACTGTGGGTGGGAGAGAGAGAGAAAGGAGGAGCTCTCTTGCCTGCTGGAGCTGGGTGTGAGGGCTGCCCTTGGGCACCTTGGTCAGCACTGGACGGCCTTGCAGCTTCAAAGCCTGGCCGAGCACTTGACAGGAATGCCCAGGCTGCCCTAGAAACACCAGGAGAGAATAACGCCCCTGGGACACCATGGCCAGGCAGCCCAGGACACTCACAGCCACCCATTATCATTATCATCATTATTATTATTCACATGATAAGGTGTTATAATTAAACTCACAGCTGTTAAACCTCCAGCAGCCAAGGGATCTCTCCACCGAAAGGTTGTCAGGGCGAACCCCGGGTTGGCGTGGGCAGCCGACCGCCAGCCCTGCCCGCTGTGGACCTCAGTGCTGGGCCTCTGGCTTCAGGGCTTGTGGGATTCTGTCTATGTACTGGATGAGCTTTGGACATCCTTGCAGCTTCCAAGGCCTGGCTTGTTAAATTCCAGCTCCCAGGGTTACCATAGCGTTTAACAATACTACTACTACTACTAATAATGGGTTGCTGTGAGTTTGTCCGGGCTACTGCCTGGCCCTGTTCCTGCAGCACTCTCTCCTGATGTTTCACCCACATCTATGGCAGGCGTTCTGAGAGGTCTGTTGGGAATTTGGCCAGTGAGGTTTATATCCCTGTGGGTGGGAGGGAGAGAGAGAGAAAGAAGGAAGGAGCTCCTGCCTGCTGGAGTTGGGTGTGAAGGCTGCCCTTGGACACCTTGGTCAGCACTGGACGGCCTTGCAGCTTCAAAGCCTGGCTGAACACTTGACAGACATACTGCCTGGCCCTGTTCCAGAAGCAGCACTCTCCTGATAACGCCACCCACCATGGCCAGGCACCAGGACCCTCACAGGTATTAATACTACTACTACTACTACTACTGTTGGGAGTTTGGCCAGCGGGGTTTATCTCCCTGAGGAGAAAGGAGGAGCTCTCTTGCCTGCTGGAGCTGGGTGTGAGGGCTGCCCTTGGGCACCTTGGTCAGCACTGGACGGCCTTGCAGCTTCAAAGCCTGGCCGAGCACTTGACAGACATACTGCCTGGCCCTGTTCCAGAAGCAGCACTCTCTCCTGATGTTTCACCCACATCTATGGCCAAAGGCACCACCCTCAGAGGTCTGTTGGGGGTTTGGCCAGGGGGGTTTATCTCCCTGAGGGTGGAAGGGAGAGAGAGAGAGAAAGAAGGAGCTCTCTTACCTGCTGGAGCTGGGTGTGAAGGCTGCCCTTGGACACCTTGGTCAGCCCTGGATGGCCTTGCAGCTTCAAAGCCTAGCTGAACACTTGACAGAAATACCCATGCTGCCCTAGAAACATCAGGAGAGAATGCTTCTGGGACACGATGGCCAGGCAGCCCAGAACACTCACAGCCACCCATTATTAGTATTATTATTATTCACATGATAAGGTGTTATAATTAAACTCACAGCTGTTAAACCTCCAGCGGCCGAGGGATCTCTCCACCGAAAGGTTGCCAGGGCGAACCCCGGCTTGGCGTGGGCAGCCGACCGCCAGCCCTGTCCGCTGTGGACCTCAGTGCTGGGCCTTTGGCTTCAAGGATTGTGGGATCTGGAGTGCAAGGGGATTCTGCCTGCGTACTGCAGGGCTGCTCACAGAGTCCATTGCAGAACCCGAGCAGGTCGATCGCAAGCCAGATTTCTGTGGGGCGCTTCTGCCCCCCGCGCTGCGCATCTCCCTCGGGGCTTCCTCATGCTGCCCCTGAGGCAACTCCCCCGCCTCCACCCACAGCGTGGCCTGAGCAGGGAGGGAGGGAGGGAGAAGAAGAGGGCAACAGAGCAAAGGAGGGGGTGGGCGCCTGGCCCGCGCATGTGCACTTGGAGAGTGTGGTGGTGTGCAAAGACGAGCCACGAGGGAGGACAACATCAAAGCCGCATGCTCCAAGTGCGCATGCGCGGGCCGGGCGCCCACCCCCTCCTTCGCTCTGCTGCCCTCATCTCCCTCCCTCCTCCTCAGGCCACACTGCGGATAGAGGCGGGGGAGTCGCCTCAGGGGCAGCATGAGTAAGCTCCGAGGGAGATACGCCCCACAGAAATCCGGCAGCGAGTTCATCTGCTTGGCCACATTAATCAGCATTTAATGGCCTTGCAGCTGAAAGGTCTGACTTCTTACTGCGTGTTAATATATCAGTGGAGTAATGCTCAAGGGTGGGAGAAGGAACTCTATGTCTGTTGAATGCAGGTTTGAATGTTCCATTGGCCACCTTCATTAGCATTGAATGTCCTTGCAGCTTCAAGGTGTGGCTTCTTACTGCCTGTTTATATATCTCTGGAATGATGTCCAGGGTGGGAGAAAGAGGCAAGTGGGAATGGGGAGCGGCTTCAAGAGCTGGGCATGTTTAGCCTGAATAAGAGAAGGCAGAGAGGAGACATGATGCGGGCCAGGTATAAATACGTGAGAGGAAGTCACAGGGAGGAGGGAGGGAGCTTCCTTCCTGCTGCCCTGGAGACAAGGACGCAATGGAGCCATGGGTTCAAACTACAGGAAAGGAGATTCCACCTAAACATTAGGAAGAACTTCCTGACTGTGAGATCTGTTCAGCAGTGGAACTCTCTGCCCCAGAGTGTGGTGGAAGCTCCTTCTTTGGGGCCTTTTAAACAGAGGCTGGGTGGCCATCTGTCTAGGTAGATCATTGTGACTTGGTTGTTTTATAAGTAGCTCGGATGCTGAAAAAGTGTGAGCAGCCCTGGTGTGCTGTGTACGTCTATACAAACGGCATTGAATGTTTGCCGTGTCTGTGTCCTTGTGATTCTCCCCGAGTCCCCTTCGGGGTGAGAAGGGTGGAATATAAATAAAGTGTTGTTGTTGTTGTTGTTGTTGTTGTTGTTCCATTTTGGTACTGTTGCATTATCTGGGCCGAGGCCCAAAGGGGGAGAGAGTCGGATCGTTCATACTGGGGGGAGGGGAGTTGAAGGAGGGAAGCGATTCCCTGCTTCCTCTGGTTCTTTCCCCTCCTCACTTCCTATGTCACAAGCGAGGGTTGTTTCCGCAATGGGGACACAGGGGAATAGCAGGAAAACAGGGGGAAGTGGTTTTCCTCCTTCCTTCCACCCTCCCTCCCTCCCTCCCCCCTGTACAATGGAGCCCGTACACCTTCTCCCAAAGCAGCTACTCTACGCCCAACTCAAAAATGGAAAGCGCAATGTTGGTGGATAGGAAAAGAGATTGAAAGATGGGCTTAAAGCCAACCTCAAAAACTGTGGCATAGACACTGAGAACTGGGAAGCCCTGGCCCTTGAGGTCATCTGTGACCAGCAGTGCTGTGGAATATGAAGAGGCACGAATGGAGGGTGAAAGGGAGAAACGTGCCAAGAGGAAGGTGCGTCAAGCCAGTCCTGACTGGGACCGCCTTCCGTCCGGAGAATGATGTCCTCACTGTGGAAGAAAGAACATGGGGGAGAAAGTAGGATAGCTGAGACCCAGTGTGGGTAGCGCTACGCTTGTCCCGTAATGCGGCTCTGAATTAGAGAAGGGAACACATGCGCCAGACACAGCACGATGTTTGTGAGGGACCGGATGCAGTGAGACAGTGTTTTTCAACCTTTTTTGAACCGCAGCACATTTTTTACATTGACCAAATCCTGGGGCACACCACCAACCAAAATGACACAAAACGACACTCTAGCACAGTAATACATATAGTTAATATGTTTTTAAATGTATTTATACACTCAGTGTGAAACCTGGGCCTGTTTCGATGAACACAACATAGACATCCTGGCAGGAATGGCAGAAAGACACAAACTTCCCACCAAGCCCGGATTAACCCATTGTGGCGCCCTAGGCCACACTCTTGTGCCGCCCCTGCTCCAGGGGGCGGGGCCGCTTGCAGGGGGCCCCTTCCTCCTCGCTGCTCGCGGTGGGCCCGCCCATCTTCCTTCACTGACTGAAGGAAGAGGGGCGGGCCCGGCGCGAGCAGCGAGGAAGGGGCGGTGCTACAGCAGGACTTCCCTCCGCCCCCTCTCTCTCTCATGTCAGGAGGGGGTGGAGGGAAGTCCTTGGACCCTCCTCGCTGCTCGTGCCGGGCCCACCCCTCTTCCTTCACTGACTGAAGGAAGAGGGGCGGGTCTGGCGCAAGCAGCGAGGAAGGGGCAGCGGGACTTTCCGCCGCCCCCTCCTCTCTCGCGTCAGGACTGGAGGGGGCGGAGGGAAGTCCTAGGCCCCCTCCTCGCTGCTCGTGCCGGCCCCAGCCCTCTTCCTTCAGTAAAGGAAGAGGGGCAGGGCCGGCATGAGCAGCAAGGAGGGGGCTGCGCACATGCGCACTTTTTCGATTTAAAAAAAAAATGATTTGAGGGGGGGTCTGGACCTGCTGCCTCCCCATGGCTGCCACCCTAGGCCATGGCCTAGGGTGGCCTTATGGGTAATCCGGGCCTGCTTCCCACACAGAACTCCCAAACCAAGAGAAAATGCTATAAGAGTTTGGTGGGCATTGACCTTGGGTTTTGGAGTTGTAGTTCACCTATATCCAGAGAGCACTGTGGACTGAAAACTTGGCATGAACACTCAATATGCCCAAATGTGAACACAGATGGAGTTTGGGGAAATAGACCTTGACCTTTGGGAGTTACAGTTTCTGGGATTTATAGTTAACACACAATCAAAGAGCATCCTGAACTCTTGCAACAATGGAATTGAACCAAACTTGCATATTGAACTCTCATTACCAACAGAAAGTACTGAAAGGGTTTGCTTGGGAATTGACCTTGAGTTTGGAAGTTGTAGTTCACCTACACCCAGAGAGCACTGTGGATTCAAACAACATCATGTTATGTTGCTGTTTGTTTTCTATCCAGAATCACAATGTTGGAAGGAGGCTCACCACTTTAAGGTCCCTAAAACAGGCATGGGGAAACTTCGGCCCTCTGGGTGCTTTGGACTTCAACTCCCACCATTCCTAACAGCCTGAGGCCCTTCCCTGCTTAAGTGGCTGAGGGGGGAAAAGGAAAAGGGCCCAAGGCTGCTAGGAATGGTGGGAGTTGGAGTTCAAAACACCTGGAAGCTCCAAGTTTGCCCATGCCAGCTTTGGACAGAGACCTCTTCCTCCCCCTCCCCCTTCGCGCCCCCTCCTGCCCAACACTTACTTTTTCTTCTCCACTGCCGCTTCTGCCGCCATTTTGATCTGAGGGGGTAGCGTGAGCGTGTTCAGGAGGGGAGGGGGAGGGAGGAAGGCGTGAGGTGAGTCTGCGCAGTAGCGCCCACACGGGTAACGTCTTCCTCCCTCCCCTTCTGAACAAAGTGCGGCAAAGCGAGCAGAGGGAGGCTGGGAAGAAGGGAGCCCGAGTGGGGAAGAAAAAGTGTTCGGCAGGAGGGGGAAGGAAGGGGATTGGAGGTTCCAATTTCCCACGGCACACCTGATGATCGCTCATGGCACACCGGTTGGGAAACACTGTTATAGAGGACTCTGTGTTCAACCGGCAGCCAATGCAAGCGCTGCAGGGACGGTGTTATATGGCACCTCATTGGTGTTTTTGTGAGGAGTCCAGTGGCTGCATTTGGCACAATTTGGATCTTGCGAATGTCTGCTCGAGGTAAGCCCACATACAAAGCATTGCAGTAATCCAGCCTCGATGTAACCGTGGCATGGATTACCATAGCCAGCACCTCTTTTGGTAAATAAGGCGCCAACTGCCTCGCTTGGCGTAGATGAAAGAAGGCCCTTTTACGAGTGGAGGACATCTGGGCGTCCATCGTCATTTTGGAGTCCGGGATAACACCCAGACTCTTTACAGGGGGGGGGTGGGGGGGTGGAGCTAACGGCTCCCCTTCAAAAGATGGTAATAGACTGACCCATTCTGACGGGCGGCCAGGCCACAAGATTTCGGTTTTTGCTGGATTTACTTTCAATTTATGGGCACGTGGCCATCTTGTCACCGCTCCAAGACACCGGGTGAAGTTCTCCGGTACTGAGGTTGTTCCAGGTTCTGGTTTTAAGAGAAGCTGGATATCATCAGCGTATGGGAAACATTCTGATCCAAATCTCCGGACTAGCTTGGCGAGAGGTCGAACATAGATGTTAAACAGCATTGGCGATAGAATAGCACCTTGTGGTACACCATCGCGGTCCTTCCCATGGAGCAGAGTATGGCGGGTGGACCAGGCTCCTCAGGCCTGCCACACTTTGAGCATTATTACCCTGAGACTCTTATAGGAATACTCGCTGGACCTGGCCACGCGTTGCTGTGGCATGGTCTGGTCGTATGGAAAGTAAATAACGAGGAAGTGCTTATTTTTAATATATTTTACTTCTTTAAGCTTGCGCATAAACCATTTTCCTTGTAGTTCCTTTGTCAGTGTGGATTTAGAGATTGTGTGGGTGTCCTCCTGTGGAAGAGGGAACGCATAACTGTCCATGTGTCAAGCATTTGGTGTCTCCATCTATGCCACACAATCCTAAGTATTGTCCTTGTGGTTTGTGGTTTGTGTTCGCAAAAGCCAGTCACATAGGGGATTGGAGTCTAGTGCATTGTAATGTCATGTCTGTAGTAATCATGGGAGTGCTTCCGCCAGAAGCGGAGGCCTCGAAGGGCAGCGAGAGGAGCGCAGGGCAGGGCAGCAGCACCCAGGACAGTCTTCCTTCCTTCCCTCCAGGGTCTTCCTCCTCCTCCTCTCCGTTTGGAGAGCCCAAACGGAGAGGAGGAGGAAGAGCCCAGAGGAGAGGGACGAAGGCAGGCCTTGGTGCCGGTGCCACTGCCCCGCGCACCTCGCGGTGGTTTTCAAGGCTTCCGCCAAATGGAGGCACAGGCCTTGCTGTGGGGGCATGGCCTCTACTTCTTCCTCCTCTTCTTCCTCCTCGCCACCAGAATCGCCTCCCCGCTGGGCCTGGGCTCTCCTGCATTGCCCCCAGGGACCCGGAAGTCATTGCAGGGAGGCAGAGGGGGCGGGGCCCTCTCCCCTCTCTCCCTCTCTCTCCCCCTCCCCCCCTCCCCCTCCCTCTCCCTCCCTCCCTCTCCCCCTCTCTCCCCCCCTCTCCTCTCTCCCCCCTCTCCCCCCTCTCCCTCCCTCTCCCTCCCTCCCTCTCCCTCCCCCCTCTCTCCTCTCTCTCCCTCTCTCTCCCTTCCCCCTCTCCCTTCCTCCCCCTCTCCCTCCCTCTCCCTTCCCCTCTTTCTCCCTCCCTCCCCCCTCTCCCTCCCCCTCTCCCTCCCTCTCCCTTCCCTCCCCTCTCTCCCTCCCCCTCCCTCCCCCCTCTCCCTCCCTCCTTCTCCCTCCCCCCTCCCTCCCTCTCACTCCTCTCTCTCCCCCTCTCTCCCTCCCCCCCCCCCCCCCCCCCCCCCCCCCTCTCCCTCCCTCCCCCTCTCCCCTCCTCCTCTCCCCCTCCCCCTCCCCCCCTCTCTCTCCTTCCCTCCTCCCTCCCCCCCCCTCCCACCCTCCCCCGCCCTCCCCCCCCCCTCCCTCCCTCCCTCTCCCTCCCCCTCTCTCCCTCCCTCCCCCTCTCCCCCTCCCTCCCCCTCTCCCTCCCGCCCTCCCTCCCCCCGCCCTCCCTCTTTCCCCCTTCCCCTCTCTCTCCCTCCCTCCCCCTCTCCCTCCCTCCCCCCCCTCTCTCTCCCCTCTCTCTCCCTTCAATGGATTTAGCCCATTGGGGCATCGAGACTCTTTACCTTTGCAAACCTGCTTTACTTTTGGACTATTGCTCTCCCGAGAGCAGCAGCCGGCAACCAACCTCGCGGGCAGCCAATCGGGAGCGCTGAGGCCCCGCCCCTTGGCTTTCCATTGGCCTCCTCTTCTCTGATAGGAGGAAGGAGTGACGTCGCTCTGACCCCGCCCCCTTCGCAGCAAACGCCGCCGCCATTGTTCCGAGGCCGAGGCAGGCGCGGTTGAGGCGAGCAAAGAGGAAGGAAGCGAGGAGGAGGTAGGAGAGGGGCGGGGGGAAGTGGCCTTGGACGCGGAGAGGGTGGAAGGATGGAAGAATGGAAGGATGGATGGATGGAAGAATGGAAGTTTTTGAATACTATAACTCACACAGTGCAAGCCGGGGTTGAACAGGGATTCATTTCGTCCCAGCTGGGGAGCTCATTGATTAACCGCCACCCTTCCATTGCTAATTTTTACCTCCTCCCTAAGATTCATAAAAATTTAACCACGCCCCCAGGCAGGCCCATCGTGGGGGCCACCAATACTTTACTCCAACCCCTCGCTATATACCTTGACTCTTTCCTACAACCTTTTGTTATTCAATCCCCTGCGTTTATTCAGGACACCCGTAATTTCATCATTAAAATTGAGGGCCTCCCCGTCCATACGGAGGATGTGCTCATTACTGCTGATATCACTTCATTATATACTAATGTTGATTTACCTACAGCCAGGGCCATCATTTTCAAACTTCTAGACTTAAGGCCCCCACCCCATCGCCCCCCAACCTCATTTTTGATGGAACTCATAGATATAGTCTTTGACTATAATTATTTTTGTTTCGAAAACGACTTCTTCATACAAAGGGGCGGGGTCAGCATGGGTTTAAGTCTAGCGCCATCTGTGGCCAACCTCTATATGAACGATTTAGAACAGCAATTTTTGTTTCCCGATTCTGAGATTACCCTACCCATTAGGCATTACTATAGATATATAGATGATGTCTTCTTCCTTCTTGGTAAGGAAGGGAACCTTGACATCATCAGTAATTACTTCAACTTCTGGGCGGAACTGATCACCTTTACCTTTACCGCTGATGTACAAAGCGTTACCTTCTTAGACCTCACGGTTTATAAGAACAATGGCACTCTTAGTGTTAAAAATTACGTGAAACCCACCCACAAAAACTCTTACCTCCATTACCAGTCCTATCATACCCCCTCCCTTAAAAACAGCCTCCCTTTTCCCAATTCACTAGACTAAAACGCAACTCATCCTCTGACAGGGACTTCGAATCCTCAGCTTCCGACCTGGCTACGCAACTACTGGCAAGGGGCTATCCCCAGTCCGTCCTTAGTTCTGCTCTTCAGAAAGTACGCAATATTCCGAGACCTGAACTTTTAGCTGCTCGCTCGAGAACCCCCCCTGATCGCATCGTCTGGCCCCTCACCCACTCCCCCCATGCACACCACATTCGCCACATTGTATCCAAACATTGGCCCATAGTTGACACTATTCCGGGCCTGGAGAAGATTCCCATGATGGCTTACAAAAAAACATCTAATTTCCGTCAACTTCTAGTCCATACACGCCCACGCAGGGAGACCCCCGGGCAGCCCTCTAGACACCATACAGTGGCTTGCGCACACTGTTCCATATGTAAGCATATATCCACCCAGACTACGATCACGGATCTCAATAATAAACATACCTATACATTGCGCTCAGGGGCCTCCTGTCACTCAAAAAATATCGTGTATTGTTTGATTTGTGCGTGCTCTAGATACTACATAGGTGAATCTGGGCGTGAATTGAGAGTCAGGGTGCAGGAACATCGTTCCAGATTTAGAACTGGTAATGAATCGTCAGCCCTATACAGCCATTTCAAACATTCGCATCGCTTCGATGACTTTAAGGTGGTGGTTCTCGAACGTATTACCCCATTACCTCATCAAGATGTTAAACTCCTGTTACGCAGACGGGAATGTTCCTGGATTAATTCCCTTTGTTCCGAGTTGCCCTTAGGCCTTAACAATCAATTAAGCCTCAATGAAGTTCTGATGTAACACCTTGTACTCTATTCAATGTTAATTTGTTTCTAACTCCGCATTTAAACTGGCCCTTCTCGCGGTTTATTTGTCCGGGCGTCTGACCTTACCGGTGGCTGCGTCCACCATTTCCAGGATGATGATAATTTGAATATAATATTGGTATGTATTTTGTGCTAACAAGTGTACTTTTGGGTCTGTTCTTGACGGGTTTTTACCTCTATCGTGATTGATGACTATGTTGCTAAAAAGTACTCTATTGTTTGTGTTTTAGGATCCCCGGATCAGTGGAATTGTCACTGTTTATGATATTTTGTTTGCTTTGGGGTCCGGAAGAAGCCTATACAGGCGAAACGGCGAGGCCTTTCTCTGACTGTTGACCCACCTCCTTTCCGACTGTCCCATTATATACCCTTACCACGGATGTACTTTACTATTGATATATGATTATTGGGATTACTTTTGGTCGGAAAGTGTGTGAATTGTGATCTACATCAACATACATTCCACTTACAAGTGAATTTTTTGAACTATTATTGGTTTATGAAACTTTATGGATTATTAAACCATTGAATAATACCGAAAAACTCTTCTTTTCTTACTCCTTTGACCTCTCCTGCATTGCCCCTAGGGACCCGGCAGCCATTGCAGGGAGGCAGAGGGGGCGGGGCCAAAGGAGGGGGCGTCGCGAGCCCTTGGCAACGTTGAGAACCGCTGACCTTGGAGCTCTCCGTCCCTCTACGTTTGCGCAGTGGATTTTTAGGATTTGTAAGATATGTTTTGTTGTTTTTTATGACTGTTGGTCACACCTTGCATTGTGAGGTGTTATGTTGCCAAATTTGGTGTGATTCCGTTCACTGGTTCTTTTGTTTACTTCAGCCTAACAGCGAGAGCTGCTTTTTAAACCTGTTGTTGCCCCTTAGACCTGACAAGGTTCCCTCAGGAAACCCCGTGAGACCGGCTGTGATGAAAGGCTTTATTTAGAATAATTAATGAAATAAGTAAAGTGGAAAGAAATCTAGTTCCTGGGTGCTCCCAAGCACCAGGGTATTGCAAAGCAATAGTCCAAAAGTAAAGCAGGTTTGCAAAGGTAAAGAGTCTCGATGCCCCAATGGGCTAAATCCAGGGAAGGGTTCTTGGCACAAAGACTTGGCAAATAGAGCCCAAAGGCTGGAAGGCCCAATGGGCCCGGCAGAGTTCCCTGGAAGCTTGGCTTGGTTCTGAACGCTGGCAAGAGATGCCCAAGAGCTCAGAGTCTGATCTTAAATAGGTCTATGAGGCTGTGATCCTTTCGACGCACAGGTGCCTCGTAACTGGTGCTCATGGACAGCTTCCCGGCTGGGCCTTCTCATGCCTCCCGCACCTGAATGGCATGTCAGCTCATTAGCGCTTGCGCCTGGAAGGATGGGAGTGAACTCGTCTCCGCTGGGCTCCCGCCTCTTATGGGCCCTGGGTGGAGCTGGGCAGCTACTGTCCTTGGACACTGTTTGACCTCGGGGCCTCTGCAGAAGCCTTCTTACAGGCCTCTCCCAGGCTGTGGGTTTCACATGGCAGGAGCCTTGCTGAGGGCGAGAGCCAGGCTGGGGCATGGCATAGAGAGAGAGATTCTATGGGTGTCGTCCCAAAGTGGTAGATGAGTGACAGGCGACTCCCGTCCTGGCTCCATCTCAGTTTCCTGGCCAGGTGTTGATCTTCTTGATTGGTGTTGACAAACACAAGGCTTGTGTTGACTTCCACCTTCACGTAAGGAATGTTGCAAACATTTCCGTGATCGCTGTCACAGGTCTTATCACGGCTTACTTTTCATTACAGTCCAGCAAGCAGGTAGTTCGTCATTGCAGGCCTTAGTATTATACGGGCACTTCCAAAATTGCGAACTCCATCCATCCATCCATCCGTCCTTCCATTCTTCCATCCTTCCATTCATTCCCACACTTCATATTAAATCCACATTGATCAAATCTGCACATTAAATCTTTGTGACACACAGTCAGGCACCAGGCGGAGAAGCGCAGGCCTCTCTCTCCCTCCCTCCCCCCCTCTCCCCCTCTCTCCCCTCTCTCTCCCTCCCTCCCCCTCTCTCTCCCTTTCCCTCTCTCCCTCCCTCTGCCTCCCTTTCCCTCCCTCCCTCCCTCTCTCTCTCCCCCTGTCTCTCCCTCTCTCTCCCCCTCTCCCCCTCTCTCTCCCTCCCTCTCCTCCCCCTCTCTCCCCCCCTCTCCCCCCTCTCTCCCCCCCCCCTCTCCTTTCCCTCCCCCTCTCTCTCCCTCTCTCCCTCCCTCTCCCTCTCTCCCCCTCTCCCCCCCTCCCCCCCCCCCCTCCCCCCTCCCCCTTCTCTCTCTGATGATGATGATGATGATAATAATAATAATAATAATTACAATGGGTTCCTAGAATAGGAGACCTCCAAGGGCCATCCAGTCCAATCTCCTTCTGCTATAAGGGGAAAACACAATCAAAGCATTCCTCAGCCATGTTGAATCAAACCTAAACTCTCATGAGAGCAACAGAAAGTACTGAACCTTGAGTTCTCCTCCATCCAGAGAGCACTGTGGACTCAAATAATGATGGATCAGGACCAAACTTGGCAGGAATCCTCAGAAGAGGAGGAAGCTGGAAAGGGAATGGATGAGCATCCCCCCGCGCGCTCCAAACTCGGCCCCACCCCTTTTTTGCTCTGGCCACGCCCCCTCTCGCTTGGTGCACTCTCTCCTTCCCTCTTTCTTTCAAGTAAAGGTTCTCAAAAGAGGAAAGTCGAAGCTGAATCCTCTAGTAGTTCAGAAACAGATGATACTGATGGAGGAGCAAGGACCATTCCTAGGCGTAGTTCAAGAAAGACTAAGGGTATTCCCCCAAAGAGGTACCACTGTGATTTTGTGAAGTTTCAAAAGAAAAACTGGTCTGAACCTCAGGGTTACAAAGAAATATTATTGATATTTTGATTGAACCTCTTAATTTTGAAAAGCACAATGAGTTTTGTGAGAAACTGAATTTACAAATGTGAACCAATATAATTTTGGGGAGGAGTGTTGAAAGTTTTATGTTACAAAATTATATTTGTACCTTTAAGTGTTCTCAGTAATGTTATTTTTGGTTGTAACAAGTTACAGCAGAGGTGCTCAACAATTAGATTCCTGGGGAAAGGTGGGGGCCTAATTGTTGTGTCCTTAAATACTCCTTTCCATTTTGTATCCTTCCCTTTGTGCTTTCCCTTTGTGGCTCCTTTTTGTGGCTTCTTTTTGTGGCTACCTTTGTGGCTTCCTTTTATGGCTCTCCTGTGTGGAGGTTTACTTTGTGAACGTTTTCTCCTGTATGGATATTTTATTTTACTTACAATAAAGTAAGTTGACTTCATGGTATGGAGTTTTTCTCAATGACCACATTACTTCTGGGCTAAGCTGAAGCTGCTGCATTTTTGTTTTACTCTGCAAAATTAGGTTTGTGTTTTATACTAGGAAAACCTAACCCATAATCCCTGACATTATTATTATTATTATTAGTAGTAGTAGTAGTAGTATTAGTATGGAGTCAAAAGCAGATGAAAGGTCAATGAGAGCGGCAAAGGCATCAAAGAATCATTATAGTCCATAAAGGAATCCTTGTGTCTCTTGATATTTAAGTTATGCTGGTAGTTCATGGAAACCATTATTCAGAGTGAATGACGCCCGTCTACGGTCTTTCTGAATGCCTGCCTTATGTTTCCTGAGGGTCATGTTTAGAGTCAAGCCAACTACATCAATGTGTCTCTTAAGTATTGGGCAATGGTCCCTTTTTTCTTCCACGCATCATTCCTTATTTTCATTCTCCCTTCTTTTCTTATTTCCTTCTGAATCCATCCCTTATTTTTTATAAACCTGGATTGACCTTTGCTTGACCCTGTGTCTGTCCTTGAGGCCCTTCATACCTCCCGTTCTCAGTATTCCCGTTTTCCGCATGAGCCATGAAGGGAAAAGAGGATAGTGTTGGAAATGAAGGAGGTTTGCAGGTTCGTGTTTAATGTTCTGCTTCTTTCTTGAACAGGGAAATGAAGACCCCGTGATGTCACCTCGGGCGTGATCAGGAAATACCCGTATCTGGTGGATATTCAGGAGTTTGGAGGCCAAAGCGCAATAACGAAAGAAATCCCATAGGAAGAAGAAATCCTCCCTGGGTGCTGATCTCGTGGAACTCACTTTTGATCAGAAGGAAAAAAGGAAGACTGAAGTCTCCATATTGCAATTAATTCTATACATAACTGTCAACATGGAGAAGAAACTCTATGCATGTCTTGAGTGTGGAAAGAGCTTCACTCAGAGAGGAAATCTTAGTTCACATCAAAGGACTCACACTGGGGAGAAACCTTATAAATGCCTGGAGTGTGGACAGAGCTTCACTGAGAGTGGAAGTCTACGTAAACATCAAAGGATTCACACTGGGGAGAAACCCTATAAATGCCTGGAGTGTGGACAGATCTTCACTGCGAATGGAAGTCTACGTGCACATCAAAGGACGCACACTGGGGAGAAACCTTATACATGCCTGGAGTGTGGACAGAGCTTCACTCATAGTTCACATCTACGTTCACATCAAAGGACGCACACTGGGGAGAAACCCTATAAATGCCTGGAGTGTGGACAGAGCTTCACTCAGAGTTCACATCTACGTTCACATCAAAGGACGCACACTGGGGAGAAACCCTATAAATGCCTGCAGTGTGGACAGAGCTTCACTCATAGTTCATCTCTACGTTCACATCAAAGGACGCACACTGGGGAGAAACCCTATAAATGCCTGGAGTGTGGACAGAGCTTCACTCACAGATCAAATCTACGTTCACATCAAAGGACGCACACTGGGGAGAAACCCTATAAATGCTTGGAGTGTGGACAGAGCTTCACTCACAGATCAAATCTACGTTCACATCAAAGGATGCACACTGGGGAGAAACCTTATACATGCCTGGAGTGTGGACAGAGCTTCACTCATAGTTCAGATCTACGTTCACATCAAAGGACGCACACTGGGGAGAAACCCTATAAATGCCTGGAGTGTGGACAGAGCTTCACTCACAGATCAAATCTACGTTCACATCAAAGGACGCACACTGGGGAGAAACCCTATAAATGCCTGGAGTGTGGACAGAGCTTCACTCAGAGTTCATCTACGTTCACATCAAAGGATTCACACTGGGGAGAAACCCTATAAATGCCGGAAGTGTGGACAGAGCTTCATTGAGATTTCAGATTTACGATCACATCAAAGGACTCACACTGGGGAGAAACCCTATAAATGCCTGGAGTGTGGACAGAGCTTCACTGAGAATGGAAGTCTACGTTCACATCAAAGGACTCACACTGGGGAGAAACCCTATAAATGCCTGGAGTGTGGACAGAGCTTCACTCAGAGTTCACATCTACGTTCACATCAAAGGACGCACACTGGGGAGAAACCCTATAAATGCCTGGAGTGTGGACAGAGCTTCACTCAGAGTTCACATCTACGTTCACATCAAAGGACACACACTGGGGAGAAACCCTATAAATGCCTGGAGTGTGGACAGAGCTTCACTCAGAGTTCATCTCTACGTTCACATCAAAGGACTCACACTGGGGAGAAACCCTATAAATGCCTGGAGTGTGGACAGAGCTTCACTCAGAGTGGAACTCTACGTTCACATCAAAGGAGTCACACTGGGGAGAAACCCTATAAATGCCTGGAGTGTGGACAGAGCTTCACTCAGAATTTACATCTACATTCACATCAAAGGATTCACACTGGGGGAAACACTATAAATGCCTGGAGTGTGGACAGAGCTTCACTCAGAGTTCACATCTACGTTCACATCAAAGGACGCACACTGGGGAGAAACCCTATAAATGCCTGGACTGTGGAGAGAGCTTTGCTCAGGCTGCATATCTACGTAAACATGAAAAGGCTCACACTGGAGCAAAACCCTCTTCATGCCCTTAGTGCGGACAAAGCTTCACTCAGAAACCCAATCTGCATACTGGGAGAAATATACCTCAAAGGATGCAAGCTGGGAAACATCTTATAAATGCCTGCCGTGTAGAGAGACTTTCAGTTCTAGTGCAAATCTATGTTCACATCTCAGGACTCGCACTGGGGAGAAGGCTTATGAATGCCTGGTGTGCGGACAGACCTTCGCTCTGACTGGAACTCTGCCTAGACACCCAAGAATCCATATTGGGGAGAAACCCTGTAAATGCCTGGAGTGTGGACAGAGCTTCACTCGGAGCTTCACATCAAAGGACTTTGTTCTGAATTTTCCAGAATCCCTCCACACGTGGAAGAATGAACCTCTCCCCCCACAGTCATGCCACACTTGTCTGAAACATTTCCTGTTGTTGTTGTTGTTGTTCATTCGTTCAGTCGCTTCCGATTCTGCGTGACCTCCTGGACCACCCCACGCCAGCTCCCTGTCAGCCTTCACCACCCACAGCTCCTTCAAGTTCAAGCCAGTCCCTTTCAGGACGCCACCCACCCGCTTGCCCTGGGTCGGCCCCTCTTCCTTTTTCCTTCCCTTTCCCCCAGCATCCTTCCCTTCTCCGAGCTTTCCTGTCCTCTCGTGATGTGGCCAAAGGACTTCACCTCTGACTCTCATCTCCTTCCTTCCAATGAGCAGTCGGGCTCTCTTTCCTGGATTACAGACTGGTTGGATCTTCTCCTGTTTGTGGATGCTTATGAGCATGCTATCAAAGAGGCGAAAAAATTGTATTACGCAACCATGATAGCGTCTGCTGGCTCACGCCCAGGATCAATTGTTTAAGATAATTCTGTCATTAACGATGGTAACGATGGCTACCATCCCAAAAATGATGATCAGGCCCTTACTGCCGAGGTTTTCCAAAGCTATTTTGCAGACAAGATCTCGGCCCTCTGTTGGGACCTTCCAGCCACAATTGAGACCCCGTGGCCGCTCGCTGGGCCCACCTTCGACCGATTCCAACTGCTGGACGCAGAGGCTGTCGATAGGATTGTAACTGCATCTAGACCGACCACATGCTCCCTCGACCCGTGCCCCTCCTGGCTAGTGAAATCTTGCCTGGAAGGTCTACGTGACCCTCTGTTGAATATAATAAACCTCTCCCTTGAGCACGGCGTCTTTCCAGAGGGTTTGAAAGAGGCTGTGGTCTCTCCATTGCTGACAAAACCAGGGTCAGATCCCTCGGTTCCTTCCCATTACCGCCCAGTTTCGAATTTGTCGTTTCTGGGCAAAGTGATTGAGAGGGCGACAATGGAGCAGTTGCAGACCTTCCTTAATGACACAGCCGGACTAGATCCCTTCCGGCCCGGTTTCCGTTCGGGGCACGGGACGGAGAGGGTCTTGGTTTCCATCACAGACCAGCTACGCTGCCAGCTTGATCAAGGCGGATCAGCACTGCTTGTGTTATTGGACCTCACAGCAGCGGTTGATACAGTCCATGCGATCTTTTCACGATCTTTTGCCGTGGCTGGAGTGAGGGGGACAGCCTTGAACTGGCTGTCCTCATTCCTCCACAATCGGAAACAGCGAGTGTTAAGAGGGGAGCTGGCCTCGGGGGGATTCCCCTACCTTGTGGGGTCCCTCAGGGGGCCATCCTCTCCCCTTTGTTATTTAACATCTACATGCGACCACTTGCTCAGCTAAGGTTTGCAATTAGACGAAAAGGTGTTTTGTTGTGTTGGAAATAGAAATTGTCTTGTGATGAAGGAGAGGTCTTCTCAGTTGGCCATAGAGTTACGTTTCAAGTATTCTTTTCAATACAAATTGATGTCTAGGTGATTCCGCTTTGTTGGGTGTGTCAATGAGAGACTGAATAAGGTTCGTTTGATCGTCTTAATTAATTAGCATAGCTGTTTTAGTTTAAAATGTACAACGTATTCAATGGTGATGCTGTATTCCACGTTGTGATTTCTTTCAATGCAGAAGATTTGAGTAGTAATAGTATGTTAGTGTTATAAGTAAAATTACGTGTGAACATATCCACGGATGCCAATTCCACCTTCGTCTTGGGCCCAAAGAAGGCGGAGGGGCGCCACGTCATGCCTCAGTTTCAGGGCCTGGGAAATTGAGGCCCTGGATCCCAGGCTGGCATTGTGAACTGTAGACACTGATAAGACGCCTGCAGACTGGCCCCGGGAAACTAGAGCTCCCAGCCTTGGTGGGAACCGCTCTGTAGGAATGCGCAGGGCGGGGGCGGCTGTGTTGGAAGGTGTGGGGGAAGGTATTTAAGTGTGTACGTCACTGTAACTAGTTACTCTTGGCTTTAACAATGTTTTGATTTCCTTTAGTAAAAGTTCTGAGTAAATTCCGCGACGTGTCTTGTGAGTTATTTCGAGCTACTCAAGTGAGCATGACAGGAACATTCAAACATGCATGCAGAGTTCCTTCTCCCACCCTGACATCATTCCACAGATACTAACAGGCAGCATGAAAGCAGACAGACCTTGACGCTGCAAGGCCATTCAATGCTGATCCATGTGGCCAATGAGACATTCAAGCATTTATTTATTTATTTATGTATTCGGACTTGTTTGCCGCCACTCCCATCCGACTCGGGGCGGCTCACAAGCCAATCACAATAAAACAATTAAAAACATCCCATTAAAACAGCAGCAGCATCGTCACATTAAAAGCATCAACAAGAAAGCAACGTCAACAGCCGAAGGGGAGTCCAACCATTATTCTAGGCCCAAAAGCTTGCCGGTACAAGAGCGTCGTGCAAGCTTTCCGGAAGGCTGGAAGTCTCCGAAGGGCACGGGTTTCGGAGGGCACACGCGGCACCCATCTTGGGGAAAGCTTTCCCGTAGCCGCCTTTGGCACCGATTCCCCCCGAGAAACCCACTGTTTTGGCTGCTGTTCGGTCCCTGGTGTGTTGTGGTGGATCCACGTTCCGTCCACGGTTCTGTCCGCCCTGAGTCCCCTGCGGGGGGGGGGGGGGAGGAGGAGGGCGGGATATCAATGGCGTCAATAAATGATAAATAGATCCTAGGCGTGCGCTTCCTCCTCCTCCCCCGGCCTTCCCTGCCAGGCCCCGCCTTCTTGCCCACCCATTGCGAAAGGGGGCCCCTTCCCCTTTTCCCTCTATGGCTGCTGCTGCCGATGCTGGAGCTGAAGGGCAGGCGGAGGAGGAGGAGGCGCTAGGCCGGACTGGCTCCCTTCTTGCCCGGGCCCGGCGGGGAGGGGGCATGGCGGTGTCGCCGGGGGCCCAGCAAGCCCCCTGGGGGCCAGGCATGGGGGCCCTTCGCCTGCTGGGGAGAGGGGGGAGTAAGTCCCGGGAGGAGGAGGAGGGGAAGAAGGCAGAGGCACCCAGGAGAGAGAACTGGGGAGCAGGTCGCAGGCTTGCACCCGGGGAGCAGGGTGAGCCCCCGCTGCCAGCCCCAGCTCCTGCCAACCTAGCAGCTTGAAAACATGCCAATGTGAGTAGATCAAAAGGGACTGCTCAGGCGGGAAGGTAAGGGCACTCGCGCCACGCAGTCATGCTGGCCACATGACCTTGGAGGTGACTGCGGACAATGCCGGCTCTTGGGCTTAGAAATGGGGATGAGTCCGACACGAGGGGACTTCCTGTTGGGGGAGAACCGTGACCTTGACCTCTGCCTGTGGGGTGAGCGGAGGAAGGAAGGAAGAGCTCTTGCGTGTTGGAGGCAAGGGTGTATGTGTGTGTGGTCATTGACCACCTGGGTGAGCACTGAATGCCCTTGCAGCTTCAAAGCCTGGCTGGTTGCTGCCTGGCCGGGGGAATCCTTTGTTGGGAGGGAGGTGCTGGCTTTCAACAGAAAGGGTGTTTTGAAGCCCCTCTCAGATCAGGAGAGGAAACGAAGAGCGGCAGCCGACACCACGCAGGGGAACCCCAGGCAGGAAAGAGCCGGGGCCAGCTCACCCCTCCCAGCAGGGGATTACTGCCCCCCCCCTCCCACTTTCCCTTCAGAGAGAGAGAGGCCCCTCTCCCCTGAGTGGGGGTTCCTGGGCCGGAGGGGAGGAGTTGCCTGCCCTTGGGAATGCAGCCCTTGCCCACCTGGATGAGCCTTGGGCGGCCTCGCAGCTCCCGAGGCCTGGCTTGTGGAAGCACAGCTCCCAGGGCGAGCGTCGCATGTGACAACCACAACAGGACTAACAATGCTGGGCTGCCTGGCCCTGTTCCCGAAGCAGCACGCTCCCCTGACGTTCCACCCACACCTATGGCTAAAGGCCTCCTCAGAGGTGGCGCGGTCTCCTGGGGTTTGGCCAGCGGGACCTGTATCCCTGCGGGTGGGAGAGAGAAGGAGCTCCTGCCTGCTGGAGCTGGGTGTGAGGGCTGCCCTTGGGCACCTTGGTCAGCACTGGAGGGCCTTGCAGCTTCAAAGCCTGGCCGAGCACTTGACAGGAATGCCCAGGCTGCCCTAGAAACACCAGGAGAGAATAACGCTTCTGGGACATGAGGGCCAGGCACCCATTATTATTATTATTATTATTAAACTCTCATAATAAGATATTATAATTTAACTCACAGCAACTCATTATTATTATTATTATTAAACTCTCATAATAAGATATTATAATTTAACTCACAGCAACTCATTATTATTATTATTATTATTATTAAACTCTCATAATAAGATATTATAATTAAACTCATAGCCATCCATTATTATTATTATTATTATTAAACTCTCATAATAAGATATAATTAAACTCACATAACTCATTATTATTATTATTATTAAACTCTCATAATAAGATATTGTAATTAAACTCACAGCAACCCATTATTATTCTCTCAGCATTACTTCGCGAACGAAGATTCAGGAAGGACTCATCCCATGCTTTTTACAAGCGCGTTGATGACTAAAAAGTCAAGTGCGTTTGTTCCCCGCACATCATGCAGAGTTTTCATCTATGTTTTTAGGATGTTTTTAGTGTGTTTTAGAGTCTATAATGTGCTTTTGAATAAGTTTGTATCCGACTTGTTGTGAGCCGCCCCGAGCCACCCGGGAGTGGCGGCCTAGAAGTCCGACAAATAAATAAATAAATAAAAGGCCAATCTGAGATAGACAAGTTTGGTTGCAGAAAGCACAGCAGAAAGTCTCCTTGGGTGATGTTGTTTCCAAGTTGCGGTTCTTTCTGCGTTGTCGTTTCTCTTCGAGACCCATTCGGCGTTTCTTCTCAAAAGAGGCCGCAGCGTTTATTTATTTATTTGTTTGTTTGTTTGTTTGTTTGTTCAGGCTTCTATGCCGCCGACTCCTGGGGGCTCGCGGCGGCTCACAGGAGCCAAAAGGCAACAATAAAAACAGTGATAAAAACGGCAAAAGCAAATTAAAACAACAAAACAGGTAAAAACAGCTAGGCTGTACAGGAGTAGCATACATAAAATGCACGGGCCTATTCTCCAAAAGCTTGCTTGAATAAGTGGGTTTTGCAAGCCCGTCTAAACGGGAGCAAGTCCCTCAGGGCCCTAGTTTCGGCCGGGAGGGCGTTCCATAGCGTAGGAGCTATAACTGAGAACGCCCTCCGGCGGGTAGATATTAAGCGTGCCAACCTTGTTATTTAACATCTTTGTTATTTAACATCTACATGCGACCACTTGCTCAGCTGGTACATAGTTTTGGGCTGGAGTGCCACCAGTACGCTGACGACGCGGAAAGAGGAAGAGCAGCAGGTGAAGCAGCCCAGGATGCAAGGGAAGTTTGGAGAGTGGGTGTGGCCGAGCAAAGCTAAGCCCCCGCCTAGAGCCGCGGAGCAGAAGCAGCTGTTGGAACCGCTTCAGCCGATGGCTGCAGGAGAGACGCCGCTGATAAACAAGGAGGATGTTCTCATATGCCTTACTAAACTAAATGTCAACAAATCACCAGGTCCAGACGGCATCCACCCCAGAGTTCTTAAGGAACTCAAGTGTGAAATTGCTGAACTTCTAGCTAAGATATATAACCTTTCTCTAAGATCAGGCACTGTACCCGAGGACTGGAGGGAGGCAAATGTAACTCCGATCTTCAAGAAAGGATCCAGAGGTGATCCAGGAAATTATAGACCAGTCAGTTTAACCTCAGTTCCAGGCAAAGTGATGGAAACCATTATTAAAGAAAATATTACTAGGCACATAGAAGAACAGGCATTGCTGAAAGAAAATCAACATGGTTTCTGCAAAGGCAAATCATGTCTGACTAACTTGTTAGAATTCTTTGAGGGTGTAAATAAACACATGGATAAAGGGGACCCAGTCGATATTGTTTACCTTGACTTTCAAAAGGCTTTTGACAAAGTCCCTCACCAAAGGCTCCTAAATAAGCTCTTCAGCCATGGAATCAGGGGACAGGTCTTGTCCTGGATTGGAACCTGGCTAAACTGTAGGAAACAAAGGGTGGTAATAAACGGACATTTCTCTGGGTGGAAAGAGGTGAGAAGTGGCGTACCCCAAGGTTCAGTTTTGGGTCCGTTACTTTTAACTCATTCATTAATGATCTGGATGTAGGAGTGAATTCTGAGGTAGCAAAGTTTGCAGACGACACTAAATTGTTCAGGGTAGTTAAAAATGAAACTGATTGTAAAGAGCTCCAGAAAGATCTCTCGAAATTGAGTGAATGGGCAAAAAAGTGGCAAATGCATTTTAACCTAAACAAGTGTAAAGTCATACACATCGGGGCAAAGAACCCCAACTACACCTACAAATTGATGGGGTCAAAGCTTTCCGAGACAAACCAGGAAAGGGATCTTGGGGTCTTGGTGGACAGCTCAATGAAGATGTCAACCCAGTGCGCAGCAGCAGTGAATATAGCAAATTCTATGCTAGGCATGATCAGGAAGGGAATCGAAAATAGGTCAGCAAATGTTGTATTACCTCTCTACAAATCGATGGTAAGGCCACATTTGGAGTACTGTGTACATTTCTGGTCTCCGCACCTTAAGAAGGATATAACGGAACTGGAAAAGGTACAGAAAAGGGCAACAAGAATGATCCAAGGGATGGAGCAGCTCCCTTATGAAATCAGGTTGCAACGCCTTGGTCTTTTCAGCCTCGAAAGACGGCGTTTAAGAGGTGACTTGATCGAAGTGTATAAAATCATGCATGGGATAGAAAAAGTGAATAAAGAAAATAATTTTCTTTGTCACAAAACACTAGGACTAGGGGGCACTCCCTGAAGCTCCAAGGTAGGAAAATTAGGACTAATAAAGGGAAATATTTCTTCACCCAGAGGGTCATTGGGTTATGGAACTCACTTCCAGAGGAGGTTGTGACAGCTGTCAGCCTGGACAGCTTCAAGGCAGGATTAGACAGATTCATGGATACCAAGGGAATCAGTAGTTACTGAAAAGGACATTCAAGTGCCACCTCGGAGTTGGTTGAGGTAGGCAGGATTTCCCTGGGTACTGGTTGTGGGGGGTCGGGAGCAGGTCAGGTTTTGCCCTCCCTTCTGCTCGAGATCCCCGTGTACACGGGGGGCCACTGTGTGATACAGAATGCTGGACTAGATGGGCTGAGGTCCGATTCAGCATGGCTCTTCTTATGTTCTTATGTTCTTATGATACGGCCCCAACTGTGGATTGAGGAGGTGGATCCGCTGAGCCGAGGTGCGGACGCAGCCGGGGGATATTCGGCAGGGTATCCCGTTGGAGCTGTTTCTGTTGACTTTAACCTCCTCCAACTGCTGGAGGAATCCAAGGAGTGAACTTGGAGACTACCGAAGGGGGGATGGGAGATGTAGTTCCTACCCTCAATGGATTTTTGGAAGGACTTGAAATGCATGGCGACCAGGACCAAAGCATGCATTTTGATGTGAGACTAAGCCTTGGCTTTAGGATTTACATTTCTGTCATGTCATTAAATTGCCATGTGGGAAATGTTTGCATTGGGTTAGGGCTACGGCTAACAGATATGGACCCACGCATGTACTGGGAGTTATGGAGACAGCGATCTCCGGGGGGAGTTGGGTTAATAGCTGGACAGCCGAAAAAGGAGAAAGTGTGGTTTGCTTGTCACCTTGGGGGATGTGGGCCTGTCTTGGTGATTCTGCTGACGGTCCCTCACCGACACGTGTCTGTCGAGAGAGGTTTGAGGGAAGGGAAATGGACGATGTCCTGGTGGGATTCTCAGGCCGGTCCGAGAATTAATTGAGCCGATAGAGAAGCAACGAGAGATGTGTACATTGTTTAAAAATGCTCAAATGATTTGATTTTGGTTCTGTAACATTTTAGTGTGTTGAGATACATTGTGAAGCTGTGAGCGTGTGTCAATAATGCTACATGACAACTTGGGAATATAAATAGTGGAGAAAGACTCAGAAGGAAGGTGTGGTTTTCCTTGTGGGGTTTTCATGTGAGGATTTTGGGCTCTGTAGTTTTTGAAGTGGTGTCTCCTGACCAGGCATTTGGCAGGAAGAGAGTGGATTTGAGGTACAAGTTGGTGTGAACTATGCAGTTGGTTGAACGCAGAGTTTTAGATAGGTGATAGTAATTTTAGGTTGTGAAGGGTCAATTCTTATAAAGGTGTTTTATTAAGTAGAAAAGGTGGGTTTGGGACCTGCAGTTTAGATGAAGTTGGTGCGTAAATCCCTCAAAAATCCCAGACAAAAATTCCCACAAAATAAAGCAACAAAACAGCCCCAAACCAACACTAGACGTCCATCTGCGAAGTCCAAAGGGAGAATCCAGAAGAGTAGTCACGAGTCCGGTCCGGAAATTCAACGCAGGAGAAAGGCAGCTGAAAAGCAGGAGACGTTCTAAGGGTCACAGGAGCTGAGTATACATGAATAGCACAAACCATAGCCCCCATAACACAGTGCCAGCCTCCCTCCATTTCAATACAATACCAGGTTCTTGTAGCAGGAACTCATGTAAACTCAGCGGAGAGCAAGCCAGTAACACACGGCAGGTAACTAAACAGAAAAGCATACATTGAATTCAAATCCCCCACCTTTGCCCAAACATCAGCTAGAGCTGCCACAGCAGCTCACCCCAAGAACAAAGTGGAGAAATAGCCCATAACTGACGAGTATCAGGAAACTGGAACAAGGTACTTGATATCAGGAACACAGGAGAGTCAGAGACAAGAACCAGACATCAACTCTTTGGCCGCCGCAAAGACAGTCCCAAAACCCACTTCTTAAATAGCATTTACACATCACTGTCTTCTGAAGACTCTCCTTGATCATGAGCGTCAGCTGCTGTATCTCCTACAGCTGCTGTGCTCTGTGTTGGCCTCCACTCTTGCCAATGCTGTTGCATGCTTAGAGTCCCAATCTGTTTCTGAACCCCCAGAAGGCCAGTATAAATCACCGTCAAAGCCACAAAACGTGTCAGAATTAGACTCTTCGTTACACACATCCCTTACTTCCTGAACCAGTGTTGAATCTAAATCCGTATCACTTCCCTCTGACCCAATTTCTTCTTCCCCAGAAAAACCTTGGAAAGTGTCTGAATCAGAAGGTGCTCTAAGTATCTGCCGGATCCTTTTTCTCTGTTCCAATCCTTCCTCACTAGAATCACTAGCCGCCCTTTTCCTTCCAGCTGCAGACTCCTGATCACCCAGAGCCACACCCCAGGCCATACTATTGCTTGATGCTATTGACCCAGCATCTTCCCCAATACTACTAGTAGTAGTAGCTGAAGGCTCAACCACAACAGTGTATGTTGACCCGTCAGGGAGTTGTGTTAAAGAGTGACAATTGATCTTGAATAAGCCGTTTTGTGAGGTGAAATATTGTTCGGCTTTAGAGAAAATAGAACGTTTGGTTTTGTTAAAGATCTTCAATAGTTAGAATTGTTTATTAGATGTTTAAATAAGGGAAGTTCACAACGTGAAGGCAGAGCAAAGATGGCAATGGCTTACTTAGGCAGATACAAGTGGTAGGTTCTCTTACTTTGAGGTGGAGGGTGGATGAGGGTGATTTAGAGAAATGCATAGGGCATTGCCAATTAGAGGCTTCAAGGGGGTGGCTCCTTGGTTGTGTAAGGATTATAGGTGTTTTAGTTATTACTTAGCTATTGATTGTTAGAAGGTAGATTCTTTTCGGTGCATTTGATTCCAGGCATGTCGTCTGATGTTTTGGGTTATTGGTTTGACATGAGTGCGCTCTCTCAGGTATGTGACTTCGTGGTTTAGTTGACGTACCTTAGAGGTGTCTTAATGGAGTTTGAATGAGGCTAAAGAAATAGATCTTTGAATGTAGTTAAGTAGACAAAGAGGCTGTTTGAGATGCATTGAGACATCACGTCCAGAAATTTAGA
>JARBWK010000621.1:0-27421 GCA_030556195.1 Anolis apletophallus
CATGAGCCTGGTCTTCCCCTTCCCTATCTGCTGTTGTTCACCCTGTGATGTCTCACCCTGTATGTTGTACGTCCATTTATGTATTTTCTGGTGTATTGTCTTGTCTGTCTTTTTATTCTGTATTGTTATTTCTTGACTCTGTAAGCCGCTGCGAGCCGTATGGAGTTAGCGGCATATAAGTCCAAATAAATAAATAAATAAAATAAATAAATAAACTTAGGGTTAAATGCTACCACAAGCCTACCGACAAAAATGCTCTCCTACATCACAGCAGTTTCCATAGTTACTCACTGAAAAACAACTTACCATATGCACAGATGTTGCGCTTGAAGCGCAATTCATCTACATTAGAAGATTATCAACAGGAGGTCAGGGAGCTACGCAATAAACTCACCAATAGGGGATATCCCGATAGGACCATTACATCAGCAGAAAATAGAGCAGCCAGGGTTACTCATGAGTCGCTTCTCCTCAAGAAGACTAAAGCACCCCTTAACAGAGTAGTCTGAGCTCTAATGCTTACCAATAACACACCTGCAATACGTAAGATTATTACCAAGTATTGGCCCCTCATGCAGGATATTCCGGGTCTTTCTCAAACACCCATTATAGCAAATAAACGGTCCAAAAATATTAGGGACATAACTGTCCATTCCAGCATGTGCACGCCCCCCCCAAAAGCAATTTGACCCCCAAGATGCATAGATGCGGGACGTGTGCCCAATGTAAATTCACATTCCCAGACAAGGAGATTTTTAACCCGGGTATAGGACGGGTATTTACTTTTAAGGAATTCTTCACCTGCAAAACGGACTTGTGCGTCTATGGAATCTGGTTCCCCTGTGGGAAACTTTATTTGGGTGAAACCAAAAGAAATTTGAATATTATAATATCGGAACATCATTCGAGAATTCGAAATTTCTCGGAAGATTCACCCTTATATATTCATTTTAAGACTATGCAACACAGACCAGATGATCTGCTGTTTTTTTTTGGCGTAGAGAGGGTTAAGATACCGCCCCATAGCAATGTTGACACGTGTTTACGCAGAGCAGAAACCCGTTGGATCCAAAAACTCAGAACAGAGATCCCTCACGGGTTAAATGATAAAATCGAGATAACAGACCTCTTGAGATGACTCACACTTGTAGGTCTGGGGAAAGATATAAACTGGCCTTTTAGGCGTGTTAAATTGCTTCGGCCATTGGTTTGGATATAGAAGTATGCACTTACCTCTATAATCTGGGTAATATACCTTTTTGTGTTATTATTATGTTGTTATGTTTACCATTCTTATATATCACTGAGTTGCTTAAGAGTTCACCTATGTATTTGCTTAGCTATTAGATACTTATGATGGTTTTATATTACAGACCTATGCACCTGCTTTACCATGGATTACGAGTTGATATGTGTTTAATATGTGGCCTTGATAAAGACCCATTTCAAAGGGTCGAAACGGGAGTTGATGCCATTGTACATTGATATCCTTGTCGGCCTTCATATATGCATGGTTGATCCAGAGATTGTGCAATACCGCAGTTATGATGTTTACAACTCCATGGCTCTAACCCGAACACAACTCTCCATGATACGGATGAATATTCACAGGCGCGGTTTGATGGTGCATCCACGCCAGGCTTAAGGGAACTATTAATCATCTTGCCTGATTCTGTTGGACCCAATACGAGTGGAATCCATCACATTTGGACCATATTTGGGAACTTTACCTAGAGGAACACTGCCCACCATTATTTACCCTTGCGGATTAAAACGGACATATCGGGACACATTTGGGATTGACTCCGCGATAAGGGTACGAGCCTAATATGGGCGTGTACGACACCTATCTGTGAAAATAACTGTTGTTGAATAATTGTTGATGTATTTTGCTATTTTGCTATTGTGCTTACTTATGACATTATAATTTACACGTGAAACTGACCCTTTGCTTGTGTTGCTGCTACAGCAATTCTCCCCCTTTGTTTTTGAGTTACTCTCTAGATCAGACCTGGTCATTTCACGGCCCATGGGCCGCATGCAGCCTGCTGGCTGATTCTAACCGGCCTGCATAAGGGCCCCGGCAGGCAGGCAGGCAAGCAGAGCGGCCAATGGAGGGGGAGGGAGGGGGGAGAAGAAGAGGAGGCCAGGAGCAAGCGCCGCCGCAGAGCATGCCTTCGCTCTCCTGCTCCTCCTCCCTTCCCTTCTGCCTCGCGCACTCCCCCCTACCTTGTGCTCTCCCCCCCTCCCTTCTCTTCTCCCTCCCACTCCGTGCTTCGGCTGGCATCGGAGTGGGTGAGCCCGTGCCCGGCCACCATACGTTCCATGACCAGGGGCGGTCTAGGGTAATTCTAAGTTGTAAGCGAACACTATTTTGGCGCCCAAAACATTATTTTGCCCCCCGCTCCTCCGGCTCCTTTCACTCGGCTCCCCTCTTCTCCGCCGCCCCTCTCGCCTTGCCTGACTTACCGGAGGTTTTGCGCGCATACCCAGTGCCTACGGAGCTCAAGTGAACTCCGTAGGCACTAGGCATGCATGTGAAAATCTCGGCGCATCTTGCAGTGCCTACGGAGCTCTCTTGAGGTCCGTAGGTACTGCGCATCTTTACATAAATCCCGTGTACATGCGCAGTGCCTACGGACCTCAAGAGAGCTCCGTAGGCACTGCGCATGCGCGGAGATTTACACGTGCATGAGCAGTGTCTACAGAGCTCTCTTGAGGTCCGTAGGCACTGCGCATGTGTGCGTAAATCTCTGCGCACATGCGCAGTGCCTACGGACCTCAAGAGAGCTCCGTAGGCACTGCGCATGCGTGCGAAACCGCGGAGGGCAACGCAGCGCAGCAGCAGCAGGGCGGGCGACGCCGCGCCGCCTCACGATGGCGCCCCACCCTGCCGCGTCCAAGATGGCGCTCTACGCGGTTGCGTAGGCCGCGTAATGGCAAAGACCGCCCCTGTCCATGATTTTGCCCAAATAGGGAAGATTGGAAACTGGCCGAAAGTTGACCAATTGAGTGGGGTCCAGTGATGGTTTTTTCCAACAGTGGTTTTATAACAGCCTGTTTTAGGCTGGCCAGAATCTTGCCCTCTTGTAAGGAGGCATTAACCACCACCTTCACCCACTCTGCCAACCCCCCTCTGGCTTCTTTGATCAGCCAGGATGGGCAGAGGTCTAGGATGCATGTGGTAGGTCTCATCTCTCCAAGGATCTTTTCCACATCCTCAAGCTGAACCAATTGAAAAGAAAAGAAAATTATTTGTATATCTGTTGGAAAGGCTTTAAAACTCTGAATACAAAAGAAAAAAATATCAACAGACCCATTTACTATTTGTGAAAACTTGGCACATCATTACTTACTTTGGTGTCGGCACAATCCTGTAGGCCCAGCTCTTGTATCACGGCATCCACCTTGAACTTCTTCTCTTCATTGCTACCCCTGCTTATTGGGAGCCGCAGACTGGCCGAGAACTGAAGATTCTCGCGGACGCTGAGTGTTCCTGTCAGAATATCCTCCTTCGGATCATGAAAATTTAGAGGATTAAGAAGCAAAAAGGTACCCGGGAGAGACACACCGGACAATAATATCAGTTGACACCATCCTGAGAAAGTGTAAAAAAAAGTATAATGCTAGCTTGCTGAACTTTGGATAGGATTACAGTATTTATTTTTTTAATAAATTAAAATTTTAATATATTTTATTTATTTATTTATTTATTTATTTTATTATTCGGGCTTCTATGCCGCCGACTCCCTGAGGCTCGCGGCGGCTTACAGGAGCCGAAGGGCACAGTAAAATACAGGCAATAAGCAGTTAAAAACAATTAAAAACAACAGCATTACAGTAATTAATAACACAGTTAAGACAATGAACAGCACATCATCCTCAGAAGAACGAATAGATGGCGGGGCATGGGCAGGACTTACTCACCAAAGGCCTGCTTAAACAGGTATGTTTTACAGGCCCGTCTAAACGGGAGCAAGTCCCTCATAGCCTGAGTTCCGGCCGGGAGGGCGTTCCACAGCGTAGGTGCTATGACAGAGAACGCCCTCCGGCGGGTAGCAGTCAGCCTTGCGAGTTTAGCTGAAGGTATCTCCAGGAGATTGGAGTCCTCAGACCGAAGTGATCTCGGAGGGCAATATGGGGTGAGACGGTCCCTCAAATACGCTGGCCCCAGGCCGTGTAAGGCCTTAAAGGTGAGGACCAACACTTTGAAGGTGATCCGGTGCTCAATTGGCAGCCAGTGCAGATCCTGCAAAACAGGTGTTATGTGGGCGCCAGCTGGCGTGCCAGACAGGAGCCGGGCGGCAGTGTCTGCACTAGCCTGAGCTTCCGGGTCACCGACAGAGGAAGGCCAACGTAGAGCGCGTTGCAGTAATCCAGCCTTGAGATGACTGTGGCTTGGATCACCGTGGCCAGATCGTTCCGGGAGAGATAGGGGCCAGCCTCCTTGCCTGTCACAGATGAAAAAGCGATCTTGCTGACCGCAGAGACCTGGGCCTCCATGGTCAGCTGGGAGTCCAAATGGACCCCCAGGCTCTTTACGGAAGGCGATGGGCATAACACCGCACCGTCCAGGCTCGGAAGCTGGACATTAACATCACCCGGGCGATCCAGCCACAAGATCTCCGTCTTCGCCGGATTCACCCTCAACCTACTGGCTCGCAGCCATCCAGTAACGGCTTCGAGGCAGTGTTGGAAATTATCGGGGACAGAACCCGGCCTGCCCTCCATCCTCAGAATATATGACATCTGGCCTGGCCACTGCGGTTGTAAACTTTGTGTATTTACTGTTTATATGTGTTTTATTGATCGTATTGTTTATTTTATTTATTTATTTTATTTTATTATTCGGGCTTCTATGCCGCCGACTCCCTGGGGCTCGCGGCGGCTTACAAGAGCCGATAGGCATAAAAACAGGCAATAAAACAATTAAAACAGATTAAAAAGAGCACACGACGCAATAAAACAATAGAACAGTAGCACCGCTCAACAATAGGCAGCCCATTGTCCTAACGCGAACGGCCAAGAGGCCGGACATGGGAAGGACCTACCCACCAAAGGCCTGCTTAAACAGGTGGGTTTTACAGGCCCGCCTGAACGGGAGCAGGTCCTTCATGGCTCGGGTTTCGGCCGGGAGGGCGTTCCATAGTGTGGGCGCTATAACAGAGAACGCCCTCCGGCGGGTCGATGTCAGTCTAGCAAGTTTGGCCGAGGGAATCTCCAAGAGATTGGAGTCCTCGGACCGTAGTGATCTCAAAGGGCAGTATTTTCTGCTGTGTTGTTTTTTTATTGCTGTGTCGTTGGGCTTGGCCTCATGTAAGCTGTCCCGAGTCCCTCTGGGAGATGGTGGTGGGGTATAAATAAAGTTTAATAATAATAATGATAATAATAATACAGTACAACCTCCATATCTGCATGTTCCTCGACCTACCAAGGAAATGAAAAACTGTGGATAATAGCAAAACTCTATTGAAACTCTTTCTATATAGACATTATAATATATTGAAATTATAATATAACATTATATTCTATTATTATCATTAAATTATTATAAAATAATAATAAAAACCACTAAAATAAAATAAAACAAAACAGGGGGGAGCTCCCACTGTTAGCCCCAGCTTCTGCCAACCCAGCAGTTCGAATACATGCAAATGTGAGGTCCTGCTTCTACAAGAAAGGAACATATACCAAAGTGCATCCACATTAATACACCCTGAGGAGGGACAGGCAAGATTTTTTATTATTATTGTTATTATCATTATTATTTCCAGACTTTTCCTATTGGCAACACTCTTTTCCAAGTGGGTCATTCAGAACCCAGTAATTCAGTTTTACTAGGAAACCAGAGGTCGAGCCAAGCCTTTCTGAAAATTTGAGCAGTGGGTTCAAGCGCTGAGATGCTGAACTTCCTCACTGAAAGGTTGCCAATTCAAATCTGAGGAGTGGGGGGAGCTCCCAATGTTAGCCCCAGCTTCTGCCAACCCAGCAGTTCAAATACATAGTAAACCACACACAGAGACCCCAACCCGCCTTTACCTCTTCCTTTTCTTTCCTCCTCTTTCTCGCCCGCGGCTTCCTTGCCGAGGAGAGGGAGGCAGGGGTGGCGCGGCTTCCTTGCCGAGGAGAGGGAGGCGGGTGCAGCTGTGGGGCGGTGTGGTGCTTTGTGTCCGGCGGGGAGGGGGGGAGGAGGGAACGAAGTGCCTTCTCCTGTCCCTCGTTGCAGCTCCAGGGGAGCTTCCGCGGGAGGCCCCGCCTCCCTGAGGGTCTCTGCGCGATGCTGCCTGTGACGTCATCGCGCAGAGACCCTTGGGGAAACTCCCCTGGAGCCACAATGAGGGACAGAAGAAGGCACTTCGCTCCCTCCCTCCCTTCCTTTTTGTCGGACACTAAAGCATCACGTTGCTTTGTGGCTGCCCTCGCCTCCCTCTCTTCGGCATGGAAGCTACGCTGCCCTCGCCTCCCTCTCTTCGGCAAGGAAGCCGGGGGCCGGATGGCATCACCCAGAGGGCCGGATGTGGCCCACGGGCTGTAGGTTGCCCACTCCTGTTTTAGATGCTTATGGCCAAGCTTATGGTTCTTGCCACGGGTCCAAGAACATAAAGAAAATACCAACAGACTTAAACATAAGGCTCTTTCCTTTTAAGATGATATAAATGTGCTCATGATGACAGCTGATATAATGCTCCATTGTATTTGATCATATGCTGATTAAATGCACATGGATGTCAATAGATTTATTACATTATGTAACAAGATTTGAAAAAAAATTCTGTTCCTGGTTTGAAAGTGTTATTTCCTGTTTAATTGTGCCGTCCTTACTTTGAAAATAGCTGTTATATTGTGAAAAAAAATCGTTTTTGTGCTTGCCACAAACTATGTGCAACTGATTGAGACTCTAGGAGATATTCATTGACAAACTATAGCAAAGGGTGCTGCAGGATGTCCGGCAAAAACAAATATTTGCAGTTTAATAAAAATTTCCCATGTTTTTATTATAGAACCAATGTTGGCCAATGGGTTTAGCTGGCTGCCGTTACTATGGTAAGGATGCTGGGAAATGTAGTTTTTGTATCGTTTTTTTTGTTGGGGGCCGTCTAGGTTTGGGGGGGGGAAGTTTCTTTGCTAAAAACCTTCCTTGCCTGAGGCCTATTTGTGTTGGCAAGTTTGGTGTCTCTGCGTTGGATGGTTTCTCTGTCTCGTTCGACGACGGGACCTCCTTTATATAATAGACTAGCTGTACCCGGCACGCGTTGCTGTGCCCTATTTAGGAGATGCGAGAAAGTCTGAGTATGTAAGGGTTGGAATTGATGTTACTTATGTCCTTTGTGGGGTCATGGCTGTGTCGTTGTGGGTTGTTCTGGTGGGTGGGATGTTGAAGTCCTGTGGAGTTGTCGGTGTGTGGTGTTCCTGGCGTTCTGCAGAGCTTGTGGATATACAATGTTTTTTGTCTTTCCGTCTGCTGTGTTGATGGAGAGGTTCTGTGGTTTCCCAACTCTGGGGCACGCTACGTAGAGTTGTCCGTGAGAGAAGCATTCTGTGTCAAGGTCTGTGCCACAGATTTGTAGTGTTTGTCCTTGAGCCTGTTTATGGTGATGGCAAAAGCTAGTGTAGTGCAGTGTCTTTCTGTTCTGGCGTTTGTTCTGCCTTTTTTTGTGTGATGTATAGCGTTGCGAGTGTGTCGTCGGATGCTGTTCTTTTTAGGAGGCATGGCTTGTCTTTTGGGTCAGCTTATGCCTGTGTGGAAGGAAGGAATGGCATACAAATGGGTTGAGCAGTAGACGCAAGGTTGTGTTATGTGCGTATTGTGTTGTGTGTAGGTATTACTTTTGTGTTATTCTGGGGGTATGTGTTTGTCAGTTGTGCCTGTGTCCCTGGTGCCCTATTTGTCTCCCTCCTAGATCTTGCCCATGGCAGTTTAACCCTCAACTGAAATCTCTCAGCATTCTAAGTGGCTTTGCTCACCGTTACTATGGTAACTGATGTTGGCCAATGGGTTTTGCTGGCTGCCGCAGAGGATGCTGGGAAATGTAGTTTTTTTGTATCATTGTTTTGGGGGCCTTCTAGGTTTGGGGGGGGGAGTTTCTTTGCTAAAAACCTTCCTTGCCTGAGGCCTATTTGTGTTGGCAAGTTTGGTGTCTCTGCGTTGGATGGTTTCTCTGTCTCTGTCAGTCGTTCGACGACGGGACCTCCTTTATATAATAGACTAGCTGTACCCGGCAAGCGTTGCTGTGCCCTATTTAGGAGATGCGAGAAAGTCTGAGTATGTAAGGGTTGGAATTGATGTTACTTATGTTCTTTGTGGGGTCATGGCTGTGTCGTTGTGGGTTGTTCTGGTGGGTGGGATGTTGAAGTCCTATGGAGTTGTCGGTGTGTGGTGTTCCTGGCTTTCTGCAGAGCTTGTGGATATACAATGTTTTTTGTCTTTCCGTCTGCTGTGTTGATGTAGAGGTTCTGTGGTTTCCCAACTCTGGGGCACGCTACGTAGAGTTGTCCGTGGGAGAAGCATTCTGTGTCAAGGTCTGTGCCACAGATTTGTAGTGTTTCTCCTTGAGCCTTGTTTATGGTGATGGCAAAAGCTAGTGTAGTGCAGTGTCTTTCTGTTCTGGCGTTTGTTCTGCCCTTTTTTGTGTGATGTATGTAGCATTGCGAGTGTGTCGTCCGATGCTATTCTTTTTAGGAGACATGGCTTGTCTTTTGGGTCAGCTTATGCCTGTGTGGAAGGAAGGAATGGCATACAAATGGGTTGAGCAGTAGACGCAAGGTTGTGTTATGTGCGTATTGTGTTGTGTGTAGGTATTACTTTTGTGTTATTCTGGGGATATGTGTTTGTCAGTGGTGCCTGTGTCCCTGGTGCCCTATTTGTCTCCCTCCTAGATCTTGGCCGTGGCAGTTTAACCCTCAACTGAAATCTCTCAGCATTCTAAGTGGCTTTGCCCACCGTTACTATGGTAACTGATGTTGGCCAATGGGTTTCGCTGGCTGCCGCAGAGGATGCTGGGAAATGTAGTTTTCTTTTTACTCGTGGTTTTGGGGGCCTTTTAGGTTTTGGGGGGGAAGTTTCTTTGCTACAAACGTACCTTGCTTGAGGCCTATTTCTGTTGGCAAGTTTTGTGTTTCTGCGTTGTAAGGTTTCTCTGTTTAAGGTAGTCTTCACATGACGACTCTTCCTTTATATAATAGATTAGGAAATGGCATTTGCAACCCAGGAAATTGTGTTACACAGTGTTATGACAGACAACTGAAGATAATAAATACACACATGACTATGAGTGTAATGATATATTCGATGTCCTTGAAAATAGTTTTGTAAAATACATACGGCGGGTCAATACATCTGTGACTTTTTGAATTCCCCGCCTCTTAACTGAAAGGGCAACACTGCTTCTGTCAACAGGCATCTGTCAGTTGGCTCTTGTCAAAATTTGAACAAGGTGCGTCATTTAGTTTGTGTTTGACAGCCATTGATAGCAGACTATCGTGTGACTTGAGGAGAAAATGTAAAAAAGTGAATTTTGTGTGCTCATTAAGCATTATTTTTTGTGGAATCATAGAGCTGGAAGAGACCTCAAGGGCCATTCGGTTTAACCCCCTGCCAAGAAGCAGGAAAATCGTATTCAAAGCACCCCCGACAGATGGCCATCCAGCCTCTGTTTAAAAGCCTCCAAATAAGGCGCCTCCACTACACTCCGAGGCAGAGAGTTCCACTGCTGAACAGCTCTCACAGTCAGGAAGTTCTTCACAATTTTGCAGAGTCCACACTGCCATATAATCCAGTTCCATCTGGATTTTATACAGCTGTGTGGAGGGGGCCTCAGTCTCCTGGATTACCGAATGAATACCCCAAAAGTGGTCCGAAATGAATTTACCTGTACTACATATGCAGAGCATTTATGAAAGTTAGCATCTACCAACTTCCCATCCATAAAGATTTGTCCACTCTTAAGCCCTTTGGGGTCTTTCCATCCTGCTAGGATATCAAGGAGCCTAAAGAGAACACAACAACACCACCACAGGTCAATGTCCATTCCTAAAATGACACAGTGATAATAATAATAATAATAATACTTTATTTGTAACCCGTATCCATCTCCCCAAAGGGGACTGGGAGCGGCTTACATGGGGCCGTGCCCGAACAACGCATCACAAAATATCAACAACATCAAAAAACAATAAACACAATAAAAGCAATAAGCACAATAAAATACATCTGTGAAAACACAACAGCACAGGTGAATCTAAAACAGAAGCGACAAGGCGGGCCACATGAACAGATATGCAGTCCCACAATAAGTCTAGATTTTTCAGGAGTCTGGGGCAGCTTCTGAGAACTGAATTTGCCATCACGGCATCTTGAATGAAGGATGACCAACCATTCTTCAATCAGGTGAATGGTCTCTGAGTGAGAGACGGCTAGTTGCTTCACCGGGAATGTGGCGCAGCTGGCTGGGTGTCAGCTGCATAAGATCTCTACTGACCAGAAGGTCATGAGTTCGAGGCCTGCCCAGGTCAAGGTGGGCTCTTGACCTATTGTGTAGCCCAGGGGTGCTCAGAACGGTGATCGGGATCACCAGGGTGATCTTCGGGCCTCATCCTGGTGATCTTCAGGCCTCTGACCAGGTTTTTTGCTGTTGGTTCTCTTCACGCGCCCCTGCACACTGCAAAGAAGTCCTCCGTCGTTGCTCCTCCCCGCTCCCTGCTCGTGCGCCGCCTCCAAAAGCTCCAGAGTCCAAGAGGCAAAATGCCCCCCTCCTCCTCTCTCCATCTTTCTCCAGCCACTCAGAGTCGTAGGAGACCAAAGGGGGCAGGCCTGGGTGATGCAATGCATGGCTGGCCCCGCGCGCATGCACAGAAGCGCCCATTCTGCCTCTCGGACTTCTCGTGAGCTCTTGGAGGCGGCACGCATGCTGGCGGCGTGGAAATAGGAGCAACGACTGAGGAGGAGAAGAAGGACGCTTTGGGGTCCTTTCCTTATCGCATCTCAAAGGTCGGTCTTTTTACTTGGGGGTGGGTGCTTGATTGTTCTGTGGCATGTCTCTTTGTTTATTTTTAATGTTTAAAAATGGCCTTTTAGCTCCAAAGCCTCTCTGCTTGCTTTGTTCCTTGAGAAATATATGCCGGGGAATATGGAAATGTGGGAGAAATGGGGTGGTTGGATGTATTTTTGCATGCCCCTTTGTTTACCTTGCTGAGTATTAAATGGCCTTGCAGTTCAACAGCCTCTTCTTACTTTCTGGCTGATAATCTGTGTGGTAATATGGCAGTGTGGGAGAAATGGGGTGGTTGGATGTATTTTTGCATGCCCCTTTGCTTACTTTGCTACGTATTAAATGGCCTTGCAGTTCAACAGCCTCTCTTCTTACTTTCTGGCTGATAATATGTGTGGTAATATGGCAGTGTGGGAGAAATGGGGTGGTTGGATGTATTTATGCATGCCTCTTTGTTTACCTTGCTGCGTATTAAATGGCCTTGCAGTTCAACAGCCTCTCTTCTTACTTTCTGGCTGATAATATGTGTGGTAATATGGCAGTGTGGGAGAAATGGGGTGGTTGGATGTATTTTTGCATGCCCCTTTGTTTACCTTGCTGAGTATTAAATGGCCTTGCAGTTCAAAAGCCTCTCGTCTTACTTTCTGGCTGATAATATGTGTGGTAATATGGCAGTGTGGGAGAAATGGGGTGGTTGGATGTATTTTTGCATGCCCCTTTGTTTACCTTGCTGAGTAGTAAATGGCCTTGCAGTTCAAAAGCCTCTCGTCTTACTTTCTGGCTGATAATATGTGTGGTAATATGGCATTGTGGGAGAAATGGGGTGGTTGGATGTATTTTTATGCTCTGTTTTATCTTGTTGTTTTCAAATTGAAATGTTGATGTTTTATAACTTCATTTTATGTAAACTGCCCCAAGCCTGCTGGAAGGAGCGGTACATAAAAATGAAAAATAAATATAAATAAATAAATAAATAAGAAAATCATTATACGTTTTACATTTCTGGGGAGGTGATCTTTGGGACTTGGTTTTTTAATCAGTAGCTCCCATGCTGAAAAAGTGTGAGCACCCCTGGTGTAGCCTGTTGTTAACCTTTGCAACCAGAAAGACAGTTGCATCTGTCAAGTAGGAAATTAAAGGTACCACTTAGTGGGGAGGCTAAATTTAACTGATTTACGAGGCCATAAAAAGATCTCCAGGAAACACAGTGAGGAATGAAGGAGTGCGACAGCTCCCCCTGGTGGCCAGATGTTAAATTGCCTCTGTCTATCTTGTGTGTTTGTGTGTCTAAATGGTAATGTGTGCATTGTGGTCCGCCCTGAGTCCCCTGCAGAATAGAAATGAAGTAAATAAATAAATAAATGAGAGAGAGGAACTAACCAATGGATCTGATCCCGTTTCTAACCTGAATTTTAAAGGAGATATCCAAAGCATGAAATCATAATCCCTAAATAATTTCATTAGTGTCTTTAATGTTTGGACTAGGATTCACCCACCCTACTGGCATTTATTTATTTAAACCTTTTGTACCCCGACCTTCTCACCTCTCTCTCGAGGGACTCAGACCGACATAACAGCAAAAATTCAATGCTACACAGTTTAAAAACTACAACAACAACATATTAAAATGCATTAAAAATCCCAGCATAAAACCACGTCGCCATTAAAACAATTCCACTCGATCTGTAAACGTGGTCATTCATTCAGACAATAGCCCATCTCAGCCTATTCTGGGAAGGCCTGGTTCCACATCCAAGTCTTCACCAGCCTCCTAAAGGACAACAGAGAGGGGGCAGATCTGGCATCACTTGGGAGAGAGTCCCACAGCTGAGGGGCCAACACAGAGAAGGCCCTGTCTCTCGCCCCCACCAGCCGCACTTGCAAAGATGGCAGGACCGAGAGAAGGCCCCATAAGGCCACCCGAGGCCATGGCCTCGGGCGGCGGATTTTGGGGGGGAGGCATTTCCTGGCCTGAAGGAAGGGGTGAGGGGAAGTCCCGCCGCCCCTAGGGCGATTAACGTGGCTTCCCCCGCCGCTGCCCCACCTAGTGAAGGGAGGGGGGTGGAACCGGCGAGAGGGAGAAGGCGCCACTGGAAGTCCCGCCCCTAGGGCGACTCACGCGGCTTCCCCCGCCCCGTTCGCCCATGCCCCAAACACAAGCAGGGCGGCGGCAGGGGGAAGCCACGCGAGTCGCCCTAGGGGCAGGACTTCCGGCGGCGCCTTCTCCTTCTCGCCGGCAGCGAAGGGAGGAGGCGGAACCGGCGCGAGGGGAGAAGGCGCCGTTGGAAGTCCCGCCCCTAGGGCGGCTCACGCGTTTTTCGCCGCCGCCGCCCGCTCGTGTTTGGGGCATGGGCGGCGGGGCGGCGGCAAAAATCGTGTGAGTCGCTCTAGGGGCGGGACTTCCAGTGGTGCCTTCTCCCCTCACGCCGGTTCCGCCTCCTCCCTTCGCTGAAGGGAGGAGGGGCGGAGCCGCTGCCGGCGAGAAGGAGAAGGCACCACCGGATGTCCCGCCCCTAGGCTGTCCCGCCCCATCACCAGCGCCCTGAAGGGAGGAGGGGTGCCGGCGCGAGCGCGGCGGCAGCGGGGGAAGCCGCGCGAGTCGCCCTAGGGGCGGGACTTCCGGCGGCACCTTCTCCCTCTCACCGGCCCCGCCCCCTGCAAGAGGCCCCAGCCCCCAGGGGGCGGCATTTAGACAGGCGGCCTTGGGCAGCACAGTCCGCTAATCCGGGCCTGGCAGGGCCTCTCTCTAGCGCCTGATTCAAACTACGAAGTCCAAGATGTCATGAGATGTAACTATGCAATTAATGCTATAATTGTGTAGAATGGCAGGACTCCATATCACTTCTGGAGAGGCATGTGCAAGCACGGATGCAAAGCAAGAAAAATACCTACGAGGTTTTCCCACTTCCAGTTGGCCCCAAAACTGCATTCATCCCAGGTTTCATAATACCACTGCAAAGAAAGAAAGAAAGAAAGAAAGAAAGAAAGAAAGAAAGAAAGAAAGAAAGAAAAAAAGCAAGAAAGCGTTAGTTTAACACTAAAGATTTCTTAGAGTGTGGGATGGGAATTGGGGAGATTCAGATGCAAGTTCTCATTGAACCATGAAAAACACTACTACTACTACTACTACTACTACTACTACTAATCTTTATTTATACCCCGCCATCATCTCCCCCAATGAGGCCAAGCCCAAACTAAGGCCCCTTCTACACTGCCATATAAAATCCATAATATCTGCCTTGAAGTGGATTATATGGCAGTGTAGACTCATATAATCCAGTTCAAAGCAGATAATGTGGATTATTTACTTTGATAATCTGGAATATATGGCAGTGTAGAAGGGGCCTTAGTGACCTTGGTTAGTTCTACTCTCTCATGAACTGAAGTGGGAGAAGATTAACTCACACCATTAGGGGCCCCTTTTCCCAGAACATCAAGGCAGAAAATCCCACATTATCTACTTTGAACTGGATTATCTGAATCCACACTCAGATAATGTGAGATTTTCTTCCTTGATGTTCTGTGTGGAAGGGCCCTTAGTTACAAGTTAATTGACACGGGCACCTGAGGCAAAGCACCAAAACCAGTGTGTACAGAGCTATCATACTGTCTATTCTCCTCTATGGGTCTGAAACATGGGTCACCTATCGCCAACACCTACGAGTCCTCGAACGCTTTCATCAGCGCTGTCTTCGCACAATCCTAAATAGACACTGGACTGACTATGTGGCGAATGTTGCTGTCCTTGAGCAAGCAGGGATCACCAGCATTTATTTATTTATTTATGTATTTATTTATGTATGTATATATTTATTGGTTCGACTTAATATACCGCTCTCTCTGGAGCCCAGAGCGGTTTACAGAGTTAATAGATAAAACACATAAAATGCAATAAAATACAATAAGACCAATTTAAAACCCCCAGTTAAAATCAATTCCAGCAAACTGCGATGGCAGTAGAAATATGCTGGCAGCGGCACAACAGGATGCTGATAATACTCATTGGTTATGGGCCAAATGCCTGTCTAAATAGCCAGGTTTTTACGGCTCTGCGGAACGGCATTAATTCCCGGATGGCTCGTAACTCTTCGGGGAGGGTGTTCCACAGGGTTGGCGCGGCTACGGCAAACGCCCTCTGCCGCGTGCTGGCAAGTCTATAGACCTTAATCCCAGGCACATCCAGTAGATTGAGCCCCTCTGAGCGCAGTGATCTCCTGGGCACATAAGGGGTAAGCCGCTCCCTCAGGTACACTGGCCCCAAACCATATAAGGCCTTGAAAGTTAAAACTAACACCTTGAAGGTGACCCGGAATTCAATAGGAAGCCAGTGCAGTTCGCGCAAGAGTGGGGTCACGTGGTCAGATCTTGATGCTCCTGAGAGCAGACGTGCTGCAGCGTTCTGCACCAGCTTGAGTTTCCGGATCGCTGACAAGGGTAGGCCAATGTACAGCGCATTACAGTAGTCGAGCCTCGAGATGACCGTGGCTTGGATCACCGTGGCCAGGTCGCAGCGGGAGAGGTAAGGAGCCAGACGTTTTGAGGCCATGATTTTAAGAACACAGCTGCGCTGGGCAGGGCACGAGGTCTCTAGGATGGAAGACCACCGCCTCCTAAAGATACTACTCTACGGTGAACTCGCCACGGGTCAGCACAAGAGAGGCGCCCCCAAAAAGAGATATAAGGACTCCCTGAAACAACATCTCAGGCTCGGCCAGATTGATCACCAACAATGGTCCACCCTGGCCTCACATTGGGAAGCATGGAGACGCACCATCCACAATGCTGCAGCCTCTTTCGAGAAGACACGCCGAATGAGTCTCGAAGAGAAACGACAACGCAGAAAGAACCGCAACTTGGAAACAACATAACCCAAGGAGACTTTCCGCTGTGCTTTCTGCAACCGAACTTGCCTATCTCAGATTGGCCTTTTTAGTCATCAACGCGCTTGTAAGAACATAAGAACATAAGAAGAGCCATGCTGAATCGGGCCTCAGCCCATCTAGTCCAGCATTCTGTGTCACACAGTGGCCCACCAGTTGTACACGGGGATCTCTAGCAGAAAGGAGGGCAAAACCCTCACCTGCTCCCGACCCCCCACAACCAGTACCCGGGGGAAATCCTGCCTGCCTCCATCAACACAGAGGTGGCACTTGGATGTCCATTTCAGTAACTACTGATTCCCTTGGTCTCCATGAAAAAGCGTGGGATGAGTCCTTCCTGAATCTTCGCTCGCGAAGTCATGCCGAGAGAACCTGAAAATATAGTTTATTTACCTGACATCCTTGAGAACTTCTTTTTCTTCTCTTCCTTTGAAAGGAAATGTCAAGGCGTGATGACGGAATAGCTAATGTTCTGAAAGCCAGGGTTGGGCCATGGATGTTCAGCTGGAGCAACAACATCTTGAACATTGGTGAGCTCCATTCCCAATAGTCACTTTGGATCCGAGGGAGAACATGCAACCACGGCCCGGTTTAATTTACTACCTGAAAGAGAGAGAGAAAAGCAGAGAGATGGGGGGGAAACACAATGCTTTGCATGATTTCCTCGTGCCTGGTTCTCCTTGCTTTCAGGCAGCTCCTTCCCTATTGCTATCAAGCCCACAATCAGCATTTTATCTGTGGCATTTGCGGGAGAGCCATAATCCAGGCAAAGTCCTGCTTGAACAGGACATGTGCAAGCAGAGTTTTATGGATGCTGATAAAGCACCTCGGGCGCCCTTTGTCGAAATGATGAGCCAAGGGCAAGTTTGTTAAAAACAATTTAGTTTCTAGGAAGGAAGAGTAATAATAATAATAATAATAATAATACACTTTATATTTATTTACTTTATTTATATTCCACTCTTCTCACCCTGAAGGGGACTCAGAGCGGATTACAGGCACACATACTTAGCAGACAATCCCTGCCATTTTCCACATACACAACATATAGACCAGGGATGTCCAACTGGTGGCCCGGGGGCCGTATACCGCCCCCCAGCCCCTTCCCTGCGCCCCCCTAAGGTTTTTCAATAAAAATAAAAATTCATTAATTAATTAAATAATAATATTTAAAAAATTACCCACTTCCGGGTTCCAGAGCAAGTATCGCGAGACTACGGAAGCCATACGGGATTTCGCTCTCAATGCGAGATCACGCCTGCGTTGAGAGCGAAATCCTGTGTGGCTTCTGCAGTCTCACGATACTCCTGTTGCCGAAATCTCGGCTACTTAATCCCTGCGGCCCACGCAGATGCGATTTGGACCTTCTCGGCTGCTGCCTCGGTCGGTCGGCGCCTCTGCTCATGGTCCGGCTACTCCTGGATCCTGCATGTTTGGGAAGGTAGGCTAACCTTTATGTTATTATTATAGTAATTGTGTATGGATGCCCCTTATGAATTCCCTCCCTGCATTTCCCCTTAGTAAAAGATTATATTTGATTGTATGGATGCCTCTTATGAATTCCCTCCCTGCATTTCCCCTTAGTAAAAGATTATATTTGATTGTAAGGATGCCTCTTATGAATTGACTTCTTTAAAGTGATAAAGTTCATGTCCATTGCAACAGATATCAGCTGCTGAATACCAAGATCGACTAAAAATAAACACAAATAAGTAGGTCCCACAAGCTTGATATCTTTTCATGGTTGCCCTAAAGAAGTACTTCCCTGGAGATTTTCCAAGATAGAATTCAATGAAGACAAAGGTATTGTGGGCTCCTGAACCAATGTGGGAAACATACTGTGCCGTCGCACCCGGTCTAAATACTTGGGAAAGGTGAGGACATAGACTCTCTCTACCGGGGGATTGCTTCTTGCCTTCCTTTAGAGGCTTGGGGCTCCCAAGGACCAAGATGGACACTATAGATCAGTGTTTTTCAACCTTTTTTGAGTCGCGGCACATTTTTTACATTTAAAAAATCCTGGGGCACACCAAATGACACTCTAACACAGTAATACATATAGTTAATATGTTTTTGAATGTATTTATACACTCAGTGTGAAACCTGGGCCTGTTTTGATGAACACAACATAGATATGACTTCCTCTCACATACTTATACATGGCTGTCATGTTTTCTCTCAGACTTCTCTTCTTCAGGCTAAACATGCCCAGCTCTTCAAGCCGCTCCTCATAGGGCTTGTTCTCCAGACCCTTGTGAAATTTCACCCTGAGTGAAACTTGTTTCCAGTTAACTATGGATGTCATGAAGCTGTTATAAACAGTTCCGGGGGGGACTCTCAAAAAATCCAGTAAAATAGTAAAAAAAAAACCAACCCAAAAAACCAACACATTTCCAAGCGGAGAGGCTCAATTTGTTTCTTGGAAACCTGTGAACTCTATACGTTTCATTGATCTGTGTGGCCTCTTTCGCTGCCTCTCTCATCCCTCCACAAAAGCAGAGCATGGGCGGAAGTGACTGAGTCAGCGTTTTCGCGTTGGCTTGGATTTCCCATGAGAACTGCCAAAGCCGGAAGCTCCATGTCGGTGAATTGGGCAGTGAGCAAACCTGGGAGCATCGGGAGGCTGAAGCAGCCCTGAGCGGGAGCTGGAGTCGAAGCTCCTGAAGGCTTCCTCAAGGCGAGACTGGCCCTGGCATTTAACAGAGCCCTTCCTTTGCCTTGGGGAGGATCTTTGGGGAGGGAAAGAAGGAGAAAGAGCTTCTAGGAGGGGGAAGAGTGCCCATTTCCCACGGCACACCTGATGATCACTCATGGCACACTAGTGTGCCACGGCACACTGGTTGGGAAACACTGCTATAGATAACTCAAAACAGGCTTTATTGCTTAAAACAGGGCTGTCCAACTTCTACCGACCCAGGGGCCTGAATTCCGGTCACTGATGACTTGGGCCATAGGGTCTGCCCCCGGCTCCGCCCCTGCCCCAGCTCCACCCCCTCCCTGCCCCCAGCTCCGCCCTCTCCCCCGGCGCCCTCTCCCCTTATTTTAATTTAATATTAAATATATTTAATTCCATCCTCCCCTCTCCCCTTATTTTAATGTATCCCCTCTCCCCGTATTTCATCTTTAAATATATTTAATTTTATATTTAATACATGAGGGGAGATGGGGGAGGGAATGAGGAGCCCCCTGAGGAGCCCCCTGCTTCGGCCTACCTTTTCCAAACGCGCAGGATCCAGGGGTACCCGGACGACGAGAGAGGCTACGACCGACTGAGTCGAAGAAGGTCCTAACCGCGTCTGTGGGCCTCAGCGATCCAGTAGTAGAGTATCCAAAGAGTATCGCGAGAATACGCAATCCACACGGGATTTCGCTGTCAACGCCGGCGTGATCTCGCGTTGACAGCTTAAATCCCGTGTGGATTGCGTATTCTCGCGATACTTGCTCCGAACCCGGAAGTAGGTATTTTTTTCAAATTTTATTATTTATTTTATTTTTCAATTTTTATTTTTTTATTAAAAAGCTTAGGGGGCCGTAGGGAAGGGGCTGGGGGCCGTATACGGCCCCCGGGCTGCCAGTTGGACAGCCCTGGCTTAAAACATGAGTTTTCTGCACTCAGGCACTTTACTTTGTTCCCCAAAAGGATAAAGAAAAATACTTTAGTCTCTTCGTTGCTTGGGTCCTGGAAGCTTCAGCCGAATGGCTCTCCAAGTCCTCTCTGTCTTTTTGGTCTCAAGGTAAGGACACTTGAGAGCCTAGCCAGCTGGCCTATACTGAAGGTATGGGACCTTCCTCTGAATGCCAGCTGACTAGTTTGAAGGCGCCTGGGTCTCCTCAGAGCGACCTAACCGACTTTCTGTTGGGCTTTCTGTATGAGACCCAGGGAAAGTCTTTGTCTTGTGTTGAGAGATGGCTTGACCAAGGTGGCCCTGGCAAACCTTCAGGCATTACGTCCGTCATCATTGGTAAAGAGCCTGGGAGTCCTTTTGGACCCTCAACTGGCAATGGAGGCTCACATCTCCGCTGCGAGCAGAATCACATTTCTCCATCTGCGTCAGGCTAGACGACTGGCTCCCGATCTGTCTAGGAACGACCTGGCTACGGTGATCCAAGCTACGGTCATCTCTAGACTACTGTAATGCCCTCTACATTGGCCTACCTTCGTCAGTGATCTGGAAGCTCAAGCTGGTGCAAAATGCTGCGGCCCGACTTCTCACCGGGGAACTGACGAGATGTCATATAACTCCAATTCTGCATCAGCTGCACCGGCTACCGATTGAGCACCAGATTACCTTCAAAGTGATGGTTCTTACCTTCAATGCCTTACATGGTCCAGGGCCGGTGTACTTGAGGGACCGCCTCACCCCCTTCCAACCCCAGAGATCACTTTGTTTGGAAGATCAAGACATGTTGGAAATTCCCAGTTTTAAGATATTCCGCCTGACGGCAACTAGGCGTAAAACCTTTATGATTGTGGCACCATCTTTATGGGACGCTTTGCCTGCAGAAGTCCGGGCCCTACGGGATCTACCAACCTTCCATAGGGCATGTAAAACACATCTGTTTCAGCAAGCACTTGAACTTTGCTAATGTGATTTTAATTTGGTTTTTAATCTGGTTTTATTGTTAGTTGCATTGTTTTGTGCTGTAAACCGCTCCGAGCCTTCAGGGTGTGGTGGTATAGAAGTTTAAATAATAAATAAATAAAATAAATAAATAAATGTCTTCTTCTGGAGAGATCCAGGAAAGCTCTGTAAAGAAATGGCTAGATTTCCAAGTCCCTGGAAAAGGGGCGGAACAAACTTAATTGGGCTCTGTCAACAATGATTGACAGATGCAAAGAACCAATCAATGCAACCAAACCTTTGCAAAACTAAACAGGTTTACAGAAACACAATACAACAGTGCAAACCATTGCAACTTAAAATTTTTACATACAAGTGGCGTTTGCTGCGCTGTCACAAATACCAATCCCTCACATTGGTTAGATTAGGAAGCACTTTCCTAAAGATATTGTCACATGTCTTCAGGTTGTTTCCAACCTAAGGCGCTGCTAAGGCAAACCTATCTTGGGGTTCTCCTGCGAAAATTTGATCTGAAAAGGTTTGTTACTGGGTGCATCTACACTGTAATCAATGCAGTCTGACATGACTTGAACTGTAATGACTCAATGCTATGGAATCCTGAGATTTATAGTCTGGTGAGGCACCAACACACATTGGCAGAAAAAGCGAAAGACCTAGTAAAGCTACAAATCCCACGAACCCCTAGCATTAAGACATGGCAGTTCAAGTGGTGTCAAACTGCATCAATCCTACTGTCTAGATGCACTCAGAGCCCTTCTAAACTGCCATATAATCCATGGGGCCATGGTGGGATTGTGACTTTAAGGTCAGCCAGTGGGTTTTCATATAATTTGAATCCTAATCTCCAGGGTTGTACTTCAACACTGGAACCACTACCACAAAAATACGGAAAGAAAATGACATGGTCACACGGTGACAGTAGGTGGCACTGTTTGTTCAAAGTTAATCCCAAAAGAATTTAGAAAAATCAATGATAGCACGTTGGTTCTTAACTTGGGGACCATGTTCCCCTAAAGGATTTATTCATAGGCTTCAAGCCATTTGTGAATTGGGCACAGAAATCACGTTTTCTTCAATTTCTTCCTTTCATGTTCCTGTCTGGGTGTATTTTAACATGAGTATCAAATCACTTCAAATATTCCTTGCAATTTTTTTTTCAGTCGGGACTAATCTGTAAGAGAAGTCTACTTCTAATAGTATCAAATAAACTGCTTATTTAAAATTGTATGTATTTGTAAGGATTTTTCTAGGCAGGACATCCACGCCTTTCATAAGATTCTCAATGGCATGGGTCACCTAGCCCGGGCCTGTCCAACAGGCGGTCCGGGGGCCGCACATGGCCCGCCAGCACCTTGGATCTGGCCCACCTACCCTCCTGCAAGAAATCAGCTGTTTTAATTTTTTTTTAATTAAATTTTTTTTGGAAAAATTGTAGCGGCGGCACAGCTGTCCGCCATTACCTGTACTGGCTCTTCAGCAGACAGGAAATGAGCCAGGACAGGAAATGACACCATGGAGCCAAAGGACTACAAGTCCCAGCTTCCCCTCCGCGGCGCCATTCCCTTTGAGACTAGAAGAGTACAGGAAGTACTCTTCTGCTGTGTCTTCGGCTCCTGCTTCTGTGTCTTCGCCTCTCTCATGCTCCGGCTCCGGGATCCTCGTTGGAAGAGAGAAGCCGGACCGGAGCAAGGCTGTGTGGAGCTTCGTTTGGGCAGCGGTCGTTTGGGAAGGATACCGAACTAAGGTAGGCTGAAGCAGAGGGCTGTTTTGCTGGGGTGGGCTCCTTCGTTCCTTCGTTCCTTCCTTCCTTTTATTCTTGCTTTTATTTTATTTTTATTTTATTTTTATTTAATTTTTATTTAATTTAATTTTATTTTTATTTAATTTATTTCCTTTTATTCTTGCATTTATTCCTCCCTCATTTCTTCCCTCTATCCATCTTCCTTCCTCCCTCTCTTCCTTTCTTTTATTCTTTTATTCTATTTTAATTCTATTTTAATTTATTTTATTTTAATTTTATTTTATTTTTTAAAATTTATTATAGCAGGCCTGGGCAAACTTGGGGTGCTTTTTTGCTTCAACTCTCACAATACTAATGCAACTAGTAATTGTAATAAGTATAAGTATAACTGTCAACTATTAATTGTAACAATAGTCGTATAAGAGGTAACAGGGTTTTTTTTCAACTTAATCACACTGCAGCCCCCCACGTGATCAGTGACCGGAATTCCGGCCCTTGGGCCGGTAGAAGTTGGACAGCCCTGATCTAGTCCAACCCCCTGCCATGCAGGAAAAGCACAATCAAAATATCCCTGACAGATGGTCATCCAGCCTCTGTTTAAAAGCTTCCAAGGAAGGAGCTTCCACCACATTCTGAGGCAGAGAGTTCCACTGCTGAACAGCTCTTCTTACAGTCAGGAAGACTTTCCTAATGTTCACGTAGAATATGTATTGATTATTTATTTAAAACATGTATATCCCGATCTTCTCCACCTCCGTAGAGGAACTCAGACCAGCTAACAGCAAAAATTCAATGCAACATTAAAACATTATAAAACATCATACAGTAACAATCCATTAAAAGTACATATCAGATAAATGCATATAAACCATTCACCAAGAGAAAATCATGTCCAGCTCAGTCCGCACATTGTGGTCAATAACTTTAGTCAATAGCCGGTCTCAGCGGTCACTCTGCAAATGCCTCGTTCCATAACCAGATCTAATTTCATTCGGGAGAGAGTTCCATAGCCGGGGGGCCACCACAGAAAAGGCCCTGCCTGTCGTCCCCACCAAACGCGACTGTGAGAGTGGTGGGACTGAAAGCAGGGCCTCTCTGGAAGATCTTAATGTTCTTGATGGTTCATAGGGGAGAACACGTTTGGACAGGTAAACTGGGCCGGGACCGTATAGGGTTTTGTAGGTTAAAACCAGCACTTTGAATTGTGCTCGGAAGCTAATTGGCAGCCAATGGAGCTGGCGCAACAAAGGAGCTGTGCACTCCCTGTACCCCATTCCCGTTAGTAACCTGGCTGCTGAGCGTTGGACTAATTGGAGCTTCCGGGCAGTCTTCAGAGGCAACCCCACGTAGAGTGCGTTGCAGTAGTCTATACGTTGCAGCGTGGACCACCGTGGCCAAGTCAGACTTCATCTTCTCTAATTTGAAACCATTGTTCCGAGTCATGATCTACCTCAGTGTTTCCCAACCAGTGTGCCGGGGCACACTAGTGTGCCGTGAGTGATCATCAGGTGTGCCGTGAGAAATTGGAACCTCCAGGAGAGGGGGGGGGGGGAGTCTAGTGTGTTGAAGTATAAAAACCCTAAGAAACCCACCTCGATAAAGGCACTCCATGTGTGTTCATAGTTGGGCATATTGAGTATTCATGCCAAGTGTGGTCCAGATCCATCATTATTTGAGTCCACAGTGCTCCCTGGATGTAGGTGAACTACAACTTCCAAACTCAAGGTCAATTCCCAAGCAAACCCTTTCCGTACTTTCTGTTGTTAATGAGAGTTCAATAGGCCAAGTTTGGTTCAATTCCATTGTTGCAAGAGTTCAGGATGCTCTTTGTTTGTGTGTTAACTATAAATCCCAGAAACTGTAACTCCCAAATGTCAAGGTCTATTTTCCCCAAACTCCATCTGTGTTCACATTTGGGCATATTGAGTATTCATGCCAAGTTTGGTCCTGATCCAACATTGTTTCAGTCCACAGTGCTCTCTGGATATAGGGGAACTACAACTCCAAGACTCAAGGTCAATGCCCACCAAACTCTTATAGCATTTTTTCTTGGTTATGGGAGTTCTGTTTGGGAAGTTTGTGTCTTTCTGCCATTCCTGCCAGGATATCTATGTTGTGTTCATCGAAACAGGTCCAGGTTTCACACTGAGTGTATAAATACATTTTAAAACATTAACTATATGTATGACTGTGTTAGAGTGTCATTTTGTGTCATTTTGGTTGGTGGTGTGCCCCAAGATTTTGCAAATGGAAAAAGTGTGCCGCGGCTCAAAAAAGGTTGGGAAACACTGATCTACCTAATGAGCACCCCTGCTCTGGAGTATTAACTATCCCCCTGGATTTGGTGTCATCCGCAAACTTGATGAGCATGCCCTTGAAACCTTCATCCAAGCCATTAGGATGCAAATAATAAAATATTATAAAATACATAGATGAAATAAAATACTAACAGTGGTATAGTACAGGGCTGTCCAACTTCTACTGGCCCAAGGGCCGGAATTCCAGTCACTGATCACCTGGGGGGCCAAGCCCCTGGCTCTGCCCCTCCCCTGGCTCCGCCCCTCCCTGCCCCCGCCCCTCCCCCGGCTCCGCCCCCCACCCTATTATAATTATTATATCTTATGTGAGTTTAATAATAATAATAATAATAACAATAATGGGTGGCTGCGAGTTTCCTGGGCTGCCTGGCCATGTCCCAGAAGCATTATTCTCTCCTGGTGTTTCTAGGGCAGCATAGGTATTTCTGTAAAATGTTCAGCCAGGCTTTGAAGCTGCAAGGCCATCCAGTGCTGATCAAGGTCTCCAAGGGCAACTTTCAAACCCAACTCAAGCAGACAAGAATTCCTTCTTTCTTTCTTTCTTTCTCCCACCCACAGTGGGGATATAAACCCCACTGGCCAAACCCCAACAAACCTCTGAGGATGCCTTTTTAGCCATAGATGTGGGTGAAACATCAGGAGAGAATGCTTCTTGAACAGGGCCAGGCAACCATACGGAAAACTCACAGCAACCCATTATTATTATTATTAATAATATTATTTTTCCAAGCCTGGCCTTAATATGACCAAATATGAACACAGATGTAAATAAAGAGCAACACTAAAAACAGGGGAATTCTTGACAAAAAACTACCAGGAGCAGCTAACCTCCACCCCCGCCCCTCAACAAAAGGTTCTCCAAGGCAGGAAGCAGCTAGGCTTTGTAACTGAAAGGCCATTCAACGCCCATCGAGGTGACCAATTGCAACATTCTCACTCACCTCAAGCAGACAAGTTCCTTTTCCCACCCTGGACATTCCACAGATATGCAAACCCCACTTGCCTAGTTTCCAATACACCTCACAACCTCTGAGGCTGCTTGCCATTGATGTGGGCGAAACATCAGGAGAGAATGCTTCTTGGACAAAGCACAATCTTATATACATACATCTCAGACACACATCAGGGAGGAAGGATATAAATATAAAATCATTATTGTATTTATTAAGTACCATTATCAATATGCTTATCAGCATTTATCTCTGGACTTGCCATAACTTCATCCCATCTAATAAAGTTGAACTGAACCCAGTATGAGGACTGCAGGGTGGACTATAATCTCTGGAGGGGAATCCGCGGATTGGACTCCTCCCAGATCATTCAGGAGAAGCAATCAAATAGAGCTGGAGCTTCTGCATTGTAGGACGAGCCAGAGCTGCTCTGGCTAGGATTCCAGTGCAGGTTTTGTTTCTGTCTCTGTCCCTTCCAACCTGGGATGGAATGTCAGATTATTGCATTTTTAAATGGCAGTTCATGAGTCAGCGCAAGATGTATTTTCTGCAGTGTGACATGTTTGACACCAGATGGCGCTGTCTCGGGACTGATAAATGGAATGTTGAGGATTTGTCAGTTAAGATTTGTCAGTTGGGATTTGTCCGTTGAAGAGGACAGTTTGGATTAAATATTTGTGAGGAAAGGATGTTTAGGAAGGTAGCTGTAATTGCTGTTGTTTTTCCATGCTTAGCTTGTTATTGTTAAATACAATTCAATACAAAGTTATATCTTTACCTTGTGAATTGAATGAGAGTTTCATTATTCACACGAACAGAGACTGGAGGTTTTTTGGGCCGATGAGGAATTAAACTTCTATATTTCTGTTGCCTATTCCGCTGTGGCATAAATACTCGACGCCGAAGAGGTTATGGGCCCAGATCCCAGAACCCAGAACCCAGAATCCAGAATTGCAGAGGCACAGAGATACTACATAACCCATAATTCATAGAAAATCTTTTTGAATAACACTAGAAATTGCAGCAGAACTCGCTGTTTACCTCAGTGTTAGAGAAAAAAGCTGAAGTGATTTTTTTGCCAGGAGCATCTGTAGTGTGAAGAAAGATGGCATTATTTGGAGCACAGCATCATTTAGAAAAACTCAGAGGCAGCTCAAATTATTTAATATGGGCTACCAAAGTGCGAGCAGTTTTGGCAAAGGAGGAGCTGCTATCCTGCCTTACACATCGACCGATTTCTGATGCAGAAAGGTTGAAAGATGGCAAGGCAAGGGCTACCATCATCCTGTCAGTTGACGATAGGAACCTCACATATTTAGCTCTGGAAGAAACAGCCGCTGACTGTTGGAAAAGGCTTGAAAAGCTGTATCAGCAGGCTACTGGAGGCTCAAAGGTTTTATTGAGCAGAGAACTATTTTCACTGAAGCTTCTGTCAATAGAAGATTGTGCCAGAGAGACTCATTTGAGTAAAACGCTGAGCCTATTTAATGATTTAGCAGCAAGGGGCACCAATTTTACAGAAGATCAGAGAGGCTTAATTCTACTAAGCAGTTTGGGGCAGAGCTACAACTCATTCATTGACTCCATGCAATCTGTGAAAGAAGAGGACATCAACTTCGACTTAGTTTCGACTAGATTGGAGAACTGGGCTTGCTACAGAAGAAATGCCCAGCAAATTTCAACGGCGAAGACGGTCAACAAAGGCTTCAATATGAAGAGGAAAGAGACAATCCAGTGTGACATCATCTGCTACATTTGTAACAAAAGAGGACACAAAGCTAGACAATGTCATCAGAACAAGTTTAAGAAGAGTGAATCAACACAGAGCAAGAAAGAACAGATCAACAATTCAAGAAAAGACTCTGATTCAGGCTGTCTGTTGATGAGTTTACAATGTAACAATGATTTTATTCCTCAGGTACCCTGGATTATTGACTCTGGGAGTGCAAAGAGTTTTGTTA
>JARBWK010000622.1:0-27409 GCA_030556195.1 Anolis apletophallus
CGCCTCTTGCGCTGACCCTGGGCGAGTTCACCATAGAGTAGTATCTTTGGGAGGCGGTGGTCCTCCATCCCAGAGATGTGCCCTGCCCAGCGTGCTGTGTTCTCAATAGCATGGCCTCAATGCTGGTGATCCCTGAGTCAATTTTTTCCTGGAAAGGGGGCGGCAGGCCAAAAAAGTTTGGAAATCACTGATTTATTTATTTATTTTATTTATTTATTATTCGAGCTTCTATGCCGCCGGCTCCCCGAGGCTCGCGGCGGCTTTGGGAGCCGAGGCACAGTAAAGTACAGGCAATAAACAGTTAAAAACATTTAAAACAACAGCAGTAAAGCAATTAATAAATAGTTAACACAATGAACAGCACACCGTCCTCAGAAGAACGAATAGATGGCGGGGCATGGGCAGGACTTACTCACAAAGGCCTGCTTGAACAGGTATGTTTACAGGCCCATCCTAAGCGGGAGCAAGTCCTTCACAGCCCGAGTTCCGGCCGGGAGGGCGTTCCACAGCGTAGGTGCTATGACAGAGAACGCCCTCCGGCGGGTAGCAGTCAGCCTTGCGAGTTTAGCTGAAGGTATCTCCAGAGATTGGAGTCCTCAGACCGAAGTGATTTTCGGAGGGCAATATGGGGGTGAGACGGTCCCTCAAATACTGGCCCCAGGCCGTGTAAGGCCCAAAGGTGAGGACCAACACTTTGAAGGTGATCCGGTGCTCAATTGGCAGCCAGTGCAGATCCTGCAAAACAGGTGTTATGTGGGCGCCAGCTGGCGTGCCAGACAGGAGCCGGGCGGCGTGTTCTGCACTAGCCTGAGCTTCCGGGTCACCGACAGAGGAAGGCCAACGTAGAGCGCGTTGCAGTAATCCAGCCTTGAGATGACTGTGGCTTGATCACCGTGGCCAGATCGTTCCGGGAGAGATAGGGGGCCAGCCTCCTTGCCTGTCGCAGATGAAAAAAAGGGATCTTGCTGACCGCAGAGACCTGGGCCTCCATGGTCAGCTGGGAGACCAAATGGACCCCCAGGCTCTTCACGGAAGGCGATGGGCATAACACCGCACCGTCCAGGCTCGGAAGCTGGACATTAACATCACCTGGGCGACCCAGCCACAAGATCTCCGTCTTGCCGGATTCACCCTCAACCTACTGGCTGATCCATCCAGCAACGGCTTCGGCAGTGTTGGAAATTATCGACGGAACCCGGCCTGCACTCCATCTCAGAATGAGCTGGGTGTCGTCAGCGTACTGGGTGACACTCCAGCCCATAACTCCGCACCAGCTGTGCAAGCGGCTGCATGTAGATAAACAGATGTTAAACAGAGGGAGAGAATGGCCCCTAAATCCTACAGAGTAGTGGGAGCCCTCCTGGAGACCACCCTGCCCCTCCTCACACGCTGAGACCGCTGGTGGAGGAAGGAGGCCAGCCATTTAAGGGCTGTCCCCTCACTCCAGCCACGGCCAGGCGGTGGGTCAATAGATTGTGGTCAATCGTGTCCAAACGCTGCCGTGAGGTTCAATAACACGAGCAGCGCCAGACCCGCCCTGGTCGAGCTGGCAGCGGAGTTGGTCTGTGATGGAGACCAGGACCGTCTCCGTCCGTGCCCCGAACGGGAAGCTTGACTGGAAGGGGTCAGCCAGATTTAAAGGGGCTTGTGCTCTACCTGAATATAAAAGACATTTATTGATTTCCAATAACGTACAACGAATTCCTCAATAAATTTAACATACTACACGTTTTCCAAACCACGTCATACTTTTTTGCATAGAAATCCATATTTTGATGTCTTTCTTTCTTTTAAGTGTGCACCAACAATCCTGAATTAGTTTAATCCTATCAGATATGCTTCACTATTCCAAGCGGATCAACTTGCGGACCAGGCTTCTTGAAGATCCCTTCTTCACTGTTGTGAGGGACTCCCTCGCACGCCCTTCCTCAGCCTTCCTCCCAAATGTCAAGGTCTATTTTCCCCAAACTCCACCAGTGTTCACATTTGGATATATTGGTGTCCGTGCCATGTTTGGTCCAGATCTATCGTTGTTTGAGTCTACAGTGCTCTCGAGAAGCCTGTAAGCAAAGCATTCCCTATCGGGCAGTCAGAGTTCTTCCCCTCTCCATTTGTCTCCGCCCTTGCACGCGTGCGTTTGCAGGAAGGAGAACAGAATCAGTGAAGGAAGTAAGTGAAGGAATGAATGAAGGGCGTTCCTCCTCCTCCTCCTCCCCTCTCCTCTCCTCCTTCCTTTCTTTCTATTTCTGTCCAGACCTGAGGGGCCTGAGACTATGAGGAGTTGTGAGTTGGAGGAGCCAAAAACACCTAGAGGGAGGGAGGAGGGCCAAGTTTGCCCAGGCCCGCTGCCCTGTATTCGACCTCATTTGAACATTTTGGCAGTTTTTCATTTACATTTACATTGGGATCCTAATTTTGACTTATGGGAGACTCCTATGGATTATGAGTCGGGTGGTAGGTAATATATTCTGATTTTGATGCATTTTGCATTTCTTGTTGATTATTATACAGTTCTGCTTAATATTGTCATACAATATAATACAAATACAATATAACAATAGAATAATGATATGTTTTATATTACATGTAATATTACAAACAATATTGCAGTATAGTGGTATTGTACAAAATAGTAATATATAATATTTTATTTTACTTTGTTTTGGGTTATTTGAGTTTATAGAGTCATGAAAAATATTTATAGAGGATAATTTTATTTAAATAAATAATGTTATTATTTTATTATAATAATATAATAGAATGTTACATTATATTATAATGTCAATATATTATAATATAATTATATATTGTAATGTAGTATAATATAATTATGATATAATATAGTATGAGTATGGTATAATATATTGTATATACATTGATACAATATATACTACTAATGGTATTGTGATATTATAACTGTATATTTGTTTTACATGGGGGCAAAATAATGTTTTTTTTTGGGCGCCAAAATAATGTTAAGCCTACCATTTAAAATTACCTTTAGACCGCCCCTGACTGTAACTCCCAAATGTCAAGGTCTATTTTCCCCAAACTCCATCTGTGTTCACATTTGGGCATATTGAGTATTTGTGCCATGTTTGGTCCAGATCTATCATTGTTTGAGTCCACAGAGCTCTCTGGATGTAGTGAACTACACCTCTAAAACTCAAGGTCAATGCTCACCAATCCCTTCCAGTATTTTTGGTTGGTCATGGGAATTCTGTGTGCCAAGTTTGGTTTTCATTCCATCGTTGCAAAAAGTTCAGGATGTGTTTTGTTTGTGTGTTAACTATAAATCCCAGACACTGTAACTCCCAAATGTCAAGGTCTATTTTTCCCCGAACTCCATCTGTGTTCACATTTGGCATATTAATTATTCATGCCAAGTTTGGTCCTGATCCAACATTGTTTCAATCCACAGTGTTCTCTGGATATAGGTGAACTACAACTCCAAAACTCAAGATCAATGCCCATCAAACTCTTATAGTATTTTCTCTTGGTTAGCCAGTTCTGTGGGAAGTTTGTGTCTTTCTGCCATTCCTGCCAGGATATCTATGTTGTGTTCATCGAAACAGGCCCAGATTTCACACTGAGTATATAAATACATTTAAAACATATTAACTATATGTATGACTGTGTTAGGAGTGTCATTTTGTGTCATTTTGGTTGGTGGTGTGCCCCAGGATTTTGTAAATGTAAAATGTGCCATGGCTCAAAAAAGTTTGGGAAACACTGAAAATTCTAGACAATATGGACCAAGAACTGTATTTCTGACCATTCACCCTGAATTCAAGATGGACTCTCTGATCCATCGCTGACCTCACCTCACCCTTTTTGCAATGCAGCTTTGCTTTAATTCCAAAGCTGTGATTATGGATGGCGCATAAGAGCACTGACCTACAGATGAAAACTTAGTTTTATTAATCCACGGGAGTCCTTATGGAAAACACAACTGCAGTGAAATAACGTATGTTATCGTCCCTCCCTTGCTTTTCCTCAAGCTTGGGACGGCAAACGGCAGCAAACGACATTGGATCCTATTTGGCGGGTTGTACTTTGATGTATTTCCAAAGCCGAGCCATATTCGACGCCCCCAAAGAGAAATTGCTTCGAACAGCCACAAAAACGACACAACCCCAAAATGCAAATGAAAAACGACAACCGCCGTCCCACACATCTCTTTTTCCCAACCAACCAAAACAGAGAAATGGGGGGAAAATCTAATTACATTTTCTGCCCGTATATGCAGAAAGGCAGCCGCCGCATGTTATAAATGTCCCGGGAAAGTTACTAAAACATGTGCTTTGATGTGTCGGAAAGACGATCGCTCATGGAAAGGGCCTCAAGCCGCCGTTGGGTGATTTTCATCTCGGAAGCCAGAATTGAGAGCCGTCCCGTGTTTTGTTGGATTTCTGGCCTATTTCAGGTATCATCTACAAACCAGTCGCAAAAATAGAGGATTGTGACTTTTGAGAATGTGAAAACTTGCCCAGAACTCTATTGGTATTTTATTTTACACATGCATACGATTCTGTACAGAATTTGGACATATATCTCATGTGAAATGATTCAGTTTGACCTACCCAGGCATTATTTATTAATAATTTATTTATTTATTATTTGTTCATTTATTTACTTACTTCATTTTCTATTCCGCCCTTCTCACCCCGCAGGGGACTCAGTCTGATTACAGTGTACACATTACATTTAGACACACAAACACACAAGACAGACAGAGGCAATTTAACATCTGGCCTAGGGGGAGCTGTGGCAATGACAACATTCACACTTGCTTCAATTTATTTATTTATTTACTTACTTACTAACTCCATTTCTATTCCCCTTCTCACCCCAAGAGGGGACTCAGTGCGGATTACAGTGTACACATTACATTTAGACACACAAACACACAAGAGAGACAGAGGCAATTTAATATCTGGCCACCAGGGGGAGCTGTGGCAATGACAACATTCACACTTGCTTCAATTTATTTACTTACTTACTTACTTACTTACTTACTATTCCTACTTATTCCGCCCTTCTCACCCAGCAGGGGACTCAGTGCGGATTACAGTGTACACATTACATTTAGACACACAAACACACAAGAGAGACAGAGGCAATTTAATATCTGGCCACCAGGGGGAGCTGTGGCAATGACAACATTCACACTTGCTTCAATTTATTTATTTATTTACTTACTTACTTACTTACTTACTTACTCCATTTCTATTCCGCCCTTCTCACCCCCGCAGCAGGGGACTCAGTGCGGATTACAGTGTACACATTACATTTAGACACACAAACACAAGAGAGACAGAGGCAATTTAATATCTGGCCAATTAGGGGAGCTGTGGCAATGACAACATTCACACTTGCTTCAATTTACTTACTTACTTACTTACTTACTTACTTACTTACTTCATTGATATTCCGCCCTTCTCACCCTGCAGGGGACTCAGGGCGGATTACAATGTACACATTACATTTAGACACACAAACACCCAAGACACACAGAGGCAATTTAATATCTGGCCACCAGGGGGAGCTGTGGCAATGACAACATTCACACTTGCTTCAATTTATTTATTTATTTACTTACTTACTTACTTACTTACTTTATCTCCATTTCTATTCGCCCCTTCTCACCCAGCAGGGGACTCAGGGGATTACAGTGTACACATTACATTTAGACACACAAACACACGAGACAGACAGAGGCAATTTAACATCTGGCCACCAGGGGGAACGGTTGCACTCCTTCATACCTCAGCGTGTTTTCTGGAGATCTTTTTTATGGCCTCATAAATGAGTTAAATTTAGCCTCTCCACTAAGTGGTACCTTAATTTCCTACTTGACAGATGCAACTGACCTGGGCAGGCCTTGAACTCATGACCTTCTGGTCAATAGAGATTTCACGTGTTTCCTCCACCACAGGCACCCCAGTGTTTTTACTTCTCTCAATTGGTGTGGTATTTGCATGACAATATAATAATACAATATAATAATTGTATATTATATATTATTTATTTATTTACTTCATTTCTATACCGGGCCATTCTCAGCCCGGGGCGACTTTATGGTGGTTTACAATTTATTTATTTATTTACTTATTTTCTATTCCGCCCTCTCACCCCGCAGGGGACTCAGGGCGGATTACAATGTACACATTACATTTAGACACACAAACACACAAGACAGACAGTGGCAAGTTAACTAGTGGCCACCAGGGGTAGCTGTGGCAAAGACAACAGTCACACTTGCCTCAATTTATTTATTTATTTACTATTTTCTATTCCGCCCTTCTCATCCCGCAGGGGACTCAGGGCGGATTACAATGTACACATTACATGTAGACACACAAACACACAAGACAGACAGAGGCAATTTAACCTCTGGCCACCAGGGGGAGCTGTGGCAATGGCAGCATTCACACTTGCCTTAATTAATTAATTAATTAATTAATTAATTACTTCATTTCTGTTCTGTCCTTCTCACCCCGCAGGGGACTCAGGGCGGATTACAATGTACGCATTACATTTAGACACACAAACACACAAGACAGACAGAGGCAATTTAACCTCTGGCCACCAGGGGGGGAGCTGTGGCAATGGCAACATTCACACTTGCCTCAATTTATTTATTTATTTACTTCATTTCTATTCCGCCCTTCTCACCCCGCAGGGGACTCAGGGCGGATTACAATGTACACATTACATTTAGACACACAAACACACAAGACAGACAGAGGCAATTTAACCTCTGGCCACCAGGGGAGCTGTGGCAATGGCAGCATTCACACTTGCCTTAATTAATTAATTAATTAATTAATTAATTACTTCATTTCTGTTCTGTCCTTCTCACCCCGCAGGGGACTCAGGGCGGATTACAATGTACGCATTACATTTAGACACACAAACACACAAGACAGACAGAGGCAATTTAACATCTGGCCACCAGGGGGAGCTGTGGCAATGGCAACATTCACACTTGCCTCAATTTATTTATTTATTTACTTCATTTCTATTCCGCCCTTCTCACCTCGCAGCACACAAACACACAAGACAGGCAGAGGCAATTTAACTTCTGGCCAACAGGGGGAGCTGTGGCAATGACAACATTCACACTTGTCTCAATTTATTTATTTACTTTTTTTTTCTATTCCGCCTTCTCACCCAGAGGGGGCTCAGGGCGGATTACAATGTACACATTACATTTAGACACAAACACACAAGACAGACAGAGGCAATTTAACATCTGGCCACCAGGGGGCTGTGGCAATGACAACATTCACACTTTCCTCGATTTATTTATTTATTTACTTCATTTTATTCCGCCTTCTCACCCGCAGGGGACTCAGGGCGGATTACAATGTACACATTACATTTAGACACACAAACACACAAGACAGACAGAGGCAATTTATCATCTGGCCAGCAGGGGGAGCTGTGGCAATGACAACATTCACACTTGCCTCAATTTATTTATTTATTTACTTCATTTCTATTCCGCCCTTCTCACCCCGCAGGGGACTCAGGGCGGATTACAATGTACACATTACATTTAGACACACAAACACACAAGACAGACAGAGGCAATTTATCATCTGGCCAGCAGGGGGAGCTGTGGCAATGACAACATTCACACTTGCCTGTAACGACTCCACAATACACGGTAGGGACACACGTAGACGTCTTCTTGGTCCAACACGATTTTATTGAAGGTACGCCACCCGTAAAGCTAAAGCGCCGGCCCGCCACCCAAACACACCTTAAATACCCCGGTAGCCCCTCCCCTACCCAATGCAATGTCCAAGCAGGGTGTCATCATGCTCTGATGAATCAGCAATCCCAGTAGTCCATAGGGGTATGACCCCAGGGTCACATAAGTGACGTCATGAGTCCAAATGTCCAATGTCCATGCCAGGAGGAGTTACCTCACTTCCTCTCTGGCACCTGGAAGTTACTCCACTCCCAGGCTGATTCAGCAATTCCGAGCACACATGGCCAAGGTCACTCCAGGAACTGGGCTAAAGGTCGTTGCAGTTTCATGACAGGTTGGGAACATGATCTCCCTCAAAGCTCAGGTTCCCCAAACCTGACATAACGGTCTCCCCACTTCATCCTCCCCCTGAGGGAAACAAAACATCATTCAATCCCGTGGAGGAAATGGGCACACATATTTCTTCAAATAACTGCAATGAAAAGTTGGGTGTACTTTCCCTAAACTCTTGGGCAATAGGAGAGTATATGATACCTTATTTACAACCCTGTCAACCTTAAAAGGTCCTATGAATTTCGGACTTAATTTCTTCGACTTGTATCCCAATTTTAAATTCTCCGTGGACAGCCACACCAAATCCCCCTCTGCATACTCCTCCCCTCTTGCCGCTTGTGATCTCCAAACAGCTTATACGAGCGCTGGGCTTTCCTCAACGCTCCGTCACTTCTCTCCACACTCCTTCAGCTCGGCCCCTCCATTCCCCCTTGCCTTCTCCCTCCATCTCCACCAGCTGCGGCAAAGGGGCCACCTCTTGCCCATAAACAATCTCAAAGGGCGATTTCCCGGTAGAAGAATGGATGGAACTGTTGTAAGCTACCTCAGCATAAGGAAGGAGATCTGACCAATTATTTTGTTCTTGATTACTGAAAATCCTTAAATAGGTCCCCAAAGACTTCTGCACTCTCTCCGCAGCACCATTACAGCAGGGATGATAACCAGACGTCAGTTTTCTTTGCGCCCCTAACTCCTCCAAAAATCTGCCCCAAAACCGAGCAGTAAACTGGACACCTCGATCACTCAACACTTGTTCTGGACAACCATGTAACCTATAAACATGCTGCACATACAACTCTGCCAATCGCTCTGCCGATGGCAACCCCCTCAACGGAATAAAATGAGCCTGTTTAGAAAACATATCTATAACAGTCCAAATATACCGATATCCCCTACTTGACGGTAACTCTCCTACAAAATCGGTACTAACATGTGTCCATGGCCTTATTGGATCAGCAACCACCTGTATCAACCCCTGCGGCCGGGCAGAGGGAACCTTATTCTTAGCACACACTTCACAACTTGCTACATGGTGCCTGATCTCCACTTTCATACCTGGCCACCAGTACCTCTTCTTAATAGCCAACATGGTCTTAGTGACCCCCCAATGTCCAGCAGTCTTATAATCATGATGCATCTCCAACACTTTTTTCTTCTCAACTTCTGAGGCACATACACCTTACCTCCCACCATCCACAACCCTTTCAATTTCACACACTCCTTCTCATGTTCCATCAACCACAAGTCCCCTGCATATCCTTCTTGTAATTCTAGACTCCATCCATCCACTACTTTTTCCTTCTTCCTTAACTCCTAACCCCTTCTGGGACCGGGTTTGCACTGCACAACCCCACTGCTCTGTGGAAATAACCTCTCCGTCTTGGTGCAGCCCATCTGCTCCTACACTCGGATATCTCGACAAAGCATCTGCCACCACATTTTCCTTCCCCTTGATATGCTTCAACTTAAAATTGAACCTGTTGAAAAATTGCGACCACCTTACTAATTTTGGAGACAGCTTCTGAGGGTCGCGTAAATAACCCAAATTCTGATGGTCCGTCATAACCACAAATGGGAACGCTGCCCCTTCCAAAAACTGACGCCAGGTCACCAACGCGTTCTTCACTGCAAATGCCTCTTTCTCCCACACAGGCCATTTACGCTCATGCTCGCCAAACTTTTTTGAAAAGTAAGCACAAGGCCGCAACTTCCCTTGACCATCCTCCTGCAACAGAGCACCCCCATAAGCCCAAGCGGAGGCGTCACATTGAACTACAAAAGGTCGATTCACATCTGGATGTAGCAATAAAGGGCCCTCAGTGAAAGCCTTCTTCAATCTAACAAATGCTTCCTGACAATCCGGAGTCCAGTCTAATACTGCACCTGGAGACCTGACCTTTCTGGACTCTCCTTTACCCTTCGTCTTCAACAGCTCAGTAAGCGAGAGGGCTATCGCCGCAAACCCCGGAATAAAAGTCCGGTAAAAATTTGCTAACCCTAGAAAAGCTTGCAATTGCCGGCGTGTGCGCGGAGCTTCCCAGCTCAACACGTCCTCCACCTTTGCCGGATCCATAGACACTCCATTCTCTCCAATCCTGTACCCTAAAAAATCAATCCGATTCTTACTAAATTCACATTTACTCAACTTAACAAATAACTTCGCTCGCCTCAATCGCTCTAACACCTCGCGCACCAACTTCACATGCTCTTCTCTCGTACGGGTCGCTACCACGATGTCATCTAAATAGACAAACACCCCCTTATACAAAAGGGGGTGCAACACCTCGTTAATTAACTGCATAAACAGACCCGGAGACCCGGCCAAACCGAATGGCATGACGAGCCATTCGAACAACCCTAGGGGGCACGAGAACGCGGTCTTCCATTGGTCACTTTCTTTCACCCTAATCATATGAAACGCATCGATTAAATCCAGTTTTGTAAAAAACTTACAGCCTCCCAACAATCCTAACAGATCCTTTATCAACGGCAAGGGGTAGCAGTTTGTCGTACTAACTGCATTTAACCCCCGGTAGTCAATGCACAACCTCAGTTTCCCATCTTTCTTCTCCCTGAACAACGCTGGCGCAGCCAAAGGGGATTCTGAACGCCTGATAAACCCTCTCCTCAAATAATCGTCAATTTGCTCCCTTAATGCCACCTTTTCTCTGACCGTCATTGCATAGATCTTTGGCTTAGGTAAAACTGCTCCCTCCTTCACTTCAATACTACATTGCACATTCCTCATAGGTGGGAGTCTCTGGGCTAACTTAGGATTAAATACGTCAGCGTAATCCCAATATTCTTGGGGCACCCCTTTCACTTCTTTGCAAATGCCCTTCTCTACCTTAGGGATACATTGCACAGTCCCCAGCTCCAGTCGATCTTGGGGTTCACCTTTTCCAACCAGGGCATGCCCAACACCACCTCATGCCCTTTTATGGGAGCCATAACAAAATTAATCTCCCCCTCCCATGGTCCTACTCGCCCTGTTAACCCCTTCATCCCCACAGAGAAAGGACCTCCTTCAATTGTAGTCCCATCTAATTGTTTAAAGGTAACTGGAGTTTCTAGCGGTTCTGTGTCACCACCTAATTCTTCTACTAATTGCGGAGACATGATATTCTCTGAACACCCACAGTCTACTAATGCTTTCTTTTTTACAATAAGATCCCCCTTTATCAATCCCAAATCACATTGGATACTACTTCTCACCCCAAGGTTTGGGTTTTCAACATTGTCCACCATTGCAGCCTTAGCGGCAGCCATTCTCACTGCAGGCTTCTGAGGGCATTGATACGCATAATGTCCGGACTGGTTACAGGCATAACAGCGGACTCGGCTCAATGTAGGTTTCTTGCTGCCACTGGGACGGCTGTCGCTGACTCGCTTAACGTCCATATTTCTGGGTTTGTTCTCACTCCATGCACGACCCACGCCTCGCGACCTCTCCTTCGCTCGGCTCGCCATCATCTCATCCACCCGAGCCTGCCACAGTTGCTCTCCCTCACGGAGTCTCCTCTCCTGGGCCGCCATCTCTCGGGATTCATCTGGACTTCCCACACGGTCAAGAGTGGTCCACTCCCACTCCTGAGTTCTCCGGATTTCCTCATTATCCTCCAAAATCCAGCTGTCCAGATACTTTTCTTCGTTCCACGCCAACCTCGCCATCGCTGGGATAGTTGGTCCGGGGCTTTAGCTTCTGTAACGACTCCACAATACACGGTAGGGACACACGTAGACGTCTTCTTGGTCCAACACGATTTTATTGAAGGTACGCCACCCGTAAAGCTAAAGCGCCGGCCCGCCACCCAAACACACCTTAAATACCCCGGTAGCCCCTCCCCTACCCAATGCAATGTCCAAGCAGGGTGTCATCATGCTCCGATGAATCAGCAATCCCAGTAGTCCATAGGGGTATGACCCCAGGGTCACATAAGTGACGTCATGAGTCCAAATGTCCAATGTCCATGCCAGGAGGAGTTACCTCACTTCCCTCTCTGGCACCTGGAAGTTACTCCACTCCCAGGCTGATTCAGCAATTCCGAGCACACATGGCCAAGGTCACTCCAGGAACTGGGCTAAAGGTCGTTGCAGTTTCATGACAGGTTGGGAACATGATCTCCCTCAAAGCTCACGTTCCCCAAACCTGACACTTGCCTCAATTTATTTATTTATTTACTTCATTTCTATTCCGCCCTTCTCACCCCGCAGGGGACTCAGGGCGGATTACAATGTACACATTACATTTAGACACACAAACACACAAGACAGACAGAGGCAATTTAACATCTGGCCACCAGGGGGAGCTGTGGCAATGACAACATTCACACTTGCCTCAATTTATTGATTTATTTACTTCATTTCTATTCCGCCCTTCTCACCCCGCAGGGGACTCAGGGCGGATTACAATGTACACATTACATTTAGACACACAAACACACAAGACAGACAGAGGCAATTTAACCTCTGGCCACCAGGGGAGCTGTGGCAATGACAACATTCACACTTGCCTCAATTTATTGATTTATTGATTTATTTACTTCATTTCTGTCCACCAGGGGAGCTGTCGCACTCCTTCATTTCTCAGCGTGTTTTCTGGAGATCTTTTTTATGGCCTCGTAAATCAGTTAAATTTAGACCCTGGTGCAGTTAACTTTAAGTAATAGGAGCCCCCTGTGACACAATGGGTTAAACCAGTGTTAAATACTGGGATCACAAGCCTGAAAAAGTTACAGAAAACAAACATGTCAAACTACTTTTGAATTCAGAGTTTTGTGGCGGAATACTCCTCGACCTCATGATCCGTGGGGGGGGGGGGGAGTATGAATCATCGATGTTGCAATCCCAGGTTACAGCAGGATTGATGAGATGCAACCGGAAAGGCTTAAACAATATGAGGATTTACAGATCAAACTGCAAAGACTCTGGCACAAGCCAGTCAAGGTGGTCCCAGTGGTGATTGGCACACTGGGTGCAGTGCCTCAAGACCTTGGCCTGCACTTAAAAACAATCAGTGCTGACAAAATTACCCTCTGTCAGCTACAAAAGGCCACCCTACTTGGATCTGGACACATTTTTTGCCAATACATCACACAGTCCTAGACCCTTGGGAAATGTTCTGTTGTAGTTGAGCCTGAATCTGAGGCTGAGACAGAGGAACTTGGGGCTAGGAGTGTCAGCTGCATAAGATCTCTACTGACCAGAAGGTCATGAGTTCAAGGCCTGCCCGGGTCGAGGTGGGCTCTCAACCTATTGTGTAGCCTGTTGTCGAACTTTGCAACCCGAAAGACAGTTGCATCTGACAACCCAAGGAAGTTTATTGGGTTACCAATAGGCTACCTTATTTGGATTGTGGACTATACCAGGGCTGTCCAACTTCTACGGGCCCAAGGGCCGGAATTCCGGTCACTGATCACCCGGGGGGGCGAAGGGTCTGCCTCCGCCCCCTCCCCTGGCTCCACCCCTGCCCATCCCCTGGCTCTGCCCCCTCCCTCGGCTCCGCCCCCTCCCCCAGCTCCAATTTACTAACAATTGACCTTGAGTTGTGGAGTTGTAGTTCGCCTCCATCCAGAGAGCACTGTGGACTCAAATAATGATGGATCTGGACCAAACTTGGCATGAATACTCAATATACCCAAATTGAGTGGATTTAGGGGAATGTTTCCTAATACCTTTGAGTTATTTGAGTCCACACTCAAATTGGGACACACCAAAAAAAAAAACCAAACACCTCAATGCCGTCGCAGGGCTTGATGGGGCCTCCTTTCCCAGAGGCGGGTGGAGGAGGCCCAAAGAGCTCCCTCCCTCCCTGAAGGGAAAACAAGCCGCGGGGCAGGCGCGAAGCCACGTTGCGCCCTGCACCTTGGGGAAGGCAGCACAACAAGGGGGAGGGGTGCGGAGGAGGGGAAGGAAGCGTCGCCAAGGAAACCGCCGCTGAGGGACCCCCTCCTCTCCCACTCACCCACCGTCCCGCTTTCACTCAAGCCAGGCCCTTACCCATACTGCGGCATCCCCGCCACAGGGCCGAAGCGCCAACGCCGCCGCCGTCCCTGAAGAGCCCCGCTGGAGCCGAGGCCAAGCTCAGGCCGGGCGCGGCGGCTCTCCCATCCGCGGGGCGGGAAGCGAGGACCCTCCACAGGAAGAGGACGGAGCCAGGAGGGGCTTTCCCTGCCTCACTCCCCTCCTCCCTCTCTCTGAGGGAATGGGGGCTGGCCTGGAAGCAGCCGCGAGGGAGGAGGAGGCGCGCGCCCAGGCCGGCCGCAAATCCCGACGGACCCGAGATTTCGGCAGCTATCACGAGACTACGCAGCCACAGACGGGATTTCTACCTCCCTCGAAATCCCGTCTGTGGCTGGCGTAGTCTCGCGATGCTTGCCTAAACCCGGAAGTAGGGTTTTATTTTATTTTTCTATTATCATTATTTTTAATTTGTATTTTATTAAAACAAGTAAGGGGGCCGGAGGGAAGGGGCTCGAGGGCCATGTACGGCCCCGGGGCCGCCTGTTGGACAGCCCTGGACTATACAATTCCTAGTTTTCGTGGGGGGTCCTTGAACGAACTTTGCGCTTCCCAACTAAATGCACTTTTCGGGAATATAATTCCTCTCAGTGTCTTAGTCGTGTATGTGAATAATACCCATCTGTGAAGTAAACCAGAGACGGGGAAGGGGGAATAATGGGAAATGGTTGAATTTCTCTCCGGCTTTGAAAACGGCGCTGATTTAAGTCACAGAAAAAAGGTAATAACCAAGGGAACCTGGGATCATTTTGGCTTCATTGCTTTGCACAAGGACATATTTTCAGCCTCATTGAGAATGTCAGCCTTTATCAAAGGGGATCCACAGCTTCGGCCGCGACTGCTCAAACAGGTAGACCTCAGGCTAGGGACTCGATAGTGTCATACTCCCACCATTTGCCTGGGAAAATCCCAATTTCCTGGCACTTCTCTGCACTAAATCAAATATTGTTTGAGTCCACAGTGCTCTCTGGATATGTGAACTACAACTCCAAAACTACAACTTCCAAATTTATTTATTTATTTATTTATTTATTTATTTATTATTCGGGCTTCTATGCCGCCGACTCCCTGAGGCTCGCGGCGGCTTACAGGAGCCGAAGGGCACAGTAAAATACAGGCAATAAGCAGTTAAAAACAATTAAAAACAACAGCAGTACAGTAATTAATAACACAGTTAACACAATGAACAGCACACCATCCTCAGAAGAACGAATAGATGGCGGGGCATGGGCAGGACTTACTCACCAAAGGCCTGCTTAAACAGGTATGTTTTACAGGCCCGTCTAAACGGGAGCAAGTCCTTCATAGCCCGAGTTCCGGCCGGGAGGGCGTTCCACAGCGTAGGTGCTATGACAGAGAACGCCCTCCGGCGGGTAGCAGTCAGCCTTGCGAGTTTAGCTGAAGGTATCTCCAGGAGATTGGAGTCCTCAGACCGAAGTGATCTCGGAGGGCAATATGGGGTGAGACGGTCCCTCAAATACGCTGGCCCCAGGCCGTGTAAGGCCTTAAAGGTGAGGACCAACACTTTGAAGGTGATCCGGTGCTCAATTGGCAGCCAGTGCAGATCCTGCAAAACAGGTGTGATGTGGGCGCCAGCTGGCGTGCCAGACAGGAGCCGGGCGGCAGTGTTCTGCACTAGCCTGAGCTTCCGGGTCACCGACAGAGGAAGGCCAACGTAGAGCGCGTTGCAGTAATCCAGCCTTGAGATGACTGTGGCTTGGATCACCGTGGCCAGATCGTTCCGGGAGAGATAGGGGCCAGCCTCCTTGCCTGTCGCAGATGAAAAAGCGATCTTGCTGACCGCAGAGACCTGGGCCTCCATGGTCAGCTGGGAGTCCAAATGGACCCCAGGCTCTTTACGGAAGGCGATGGGCATAACACCGCACCGTCCAGGCTCGGAAGCTGGACATTAACATCACCCGGATAATAATATGCCAAGTTTGGTTCCATTCCATTGTTGCAAGAGTTCAGGATGCTCTTTGATTGTGTGTTAACTCTAAATGCCAGAAACTGTAACTCCCAAATGTCAAGGTCTATTTTCCCCAAACTCCGATCCACAGCTTCGGCCGTGATTGCTCAAACAGGTAGACCTCAGGCTAAGGACTCGATAGTGTCATACTCTGGGTAACCAGGCCTGCCCCGTGGCAGACGTTTCGTGCATGCACCATCGCCGCAGGGCGAGCCCAGCCGCCCGGAGCTGCCAACCGCACTACACCACGAGGCCTAAAAGGAGGCGCTCCAACTCTGGCTGCCTCCAAAACGCTCCTCTCTTTCGGTCCCGTGTAGGGTGATCAGCGGCTCTGGGCAGCCGGGCCTGCCCCGCAGCAATGGCACACGCACGGAAGTTTCGTGCATGCGCCATCGCCGCAGGGCGAGCCCAGCCTCCCAGAGCCACCAACCGCACTACACCACGAGGCCTAAAAGGAGGCGCTCCAACTCTGGCTGCCTCCAAAATGCTCCTCTCTTTCGGCCCCGTGTAGGGTGATCAGCGGCTCTGGGCAGCCGGGCCTGCCCCGCGGCAATGGCACACGAGCGGAAGTTTCGCGCATGCTCCATCACCGCAGGGCGAGCCCAGCCTCCCAGAGCCGCCAACCACCTCACGCCACGAGGCCTAAACGGAAGAGCGTTCAGCAGCCGGAGGCGCTCCGCCTCTGGCCACCTCCAAAACGCTCCTCCCTTTTGGCCCCGCATAAGGCGACCACCGACCCCGGGCAGCTGGGCTCGCCCTGTGGCAATGGCGCATGCGCAAAACTAGCTGGCTAGTTGCTCCCGAGGGGAGCCCAGTGCGCATGCACCAATCTGTGCGCACGCGCACTGGCTCCAGAGTGCGCCTCCCGCTTTGGAGCCCAGTGTGTATGTGCGAAACTGCGCACACGCGCACTGGCTCCAAAGCGGGAGGTGCGCTCTAGAGCCAGTACGCATGCGCAGAGAGCAAGATGTGCAAAAGCTCCTACAGGGGCTGTAGAAGCTTCTGTGCATGTGGGCGCGGCCGGCCTAACAAAGGCCCGGCCGGGCGCGGGCGGTGCGGCGCAGGCTGCGGAGCCGGCTGCAGAGGCCTGGCCGGCGCAATGGCGCCGGAGGCCACGGAGCTGGCTGCGGAGACCTGGCCGGCGCAACGGCGGGGCGGGGCAGAGCCGGCACGGCGGCCCCCTCCCAGGTGGCGACGCCCCTCCTGGGTGACGTCGCCCTACGCGCCTGCGTATTCCACCTAATGTACAAACCGGCCCTGACCGCCGGGTCCTCAGCTAGTATTTATTTATTTGTTTGTTCCTTCTTGTATTCCGCTCCTCCCTGCAGGCTCGGGGCGGATAACATCATAAAAACTTGGCTGGCATGTAACATCCATGTCGCCATACAATAAATACAACATAAAATTACAACATAGGTCCCGGGCTAAAAGTTGTGTCATGCCTTAGCATTCCCTGAGCCAGGGTGCTGGTTGGAAGATGAGTACATTCGGCTTATTCGCCTAACCGAAGGCCAGTCTAAACAGGGCGGTTTTGCAGGCCCTGCGAAACGGAATGAGCTCCGTGGCGGCTCGAACATCGTCCGGGAGAGAGTTCCAAAGTGCCGGAGCCGCCACGGAAAAGGCCCTTTGCCTAGTGGCAGACAGATGACAGGCGCGGACTGATGGAATAAGGAGTAAATTCGACTCCTCTGAGCGTAGTGATCTCGGGGGTATGTATGGGGCAAGGCGGTCCTCAGGTACGCAGGCCCTAGGCCGTGTAAAGCCTTAAAGGTTAGTACCAACACCTTGAAGGCGATTCGGTACTCAATAGGCCGCTAGTGCAGTTGCCGAAGGAGGGGCGTGAGGTGCGCCCGGACCGACGTCCCCGTCAGCAAGCGAGCGGCGGCATTCTGCACTAGCTTGAGTTTCCGAACCGTCGCCAAGGGAAGGCCAACGTAGAGGGCGTTACAGTAGTCTAATCTCGAGATGACCGTCGCTTGGATCACCGTGGCCAGGTCGTCCCTGGAAAGGTAGGGTGCCAGTCGCCTAGCCTGTCGTAGGTGAAAAAATGACGCCCTGCTGGCTGCGGAGACCTGAGTCTCCATGGTCAGCAGGGGGTCCAACTGACACCTAAGCTCTTAATGATCGGCGACGGATTAAGCCGTTCGCCATCCAGGGTAGGCAACCGGCACTCATCCCGTCCAGGTCGACCGGGCCACAAGATCTCCGTCTTCGACGGGTTCACCGTCGAAGTAAATAAATAAATAAAAAGAACAGGCATTGCTGAAGGAAAATCAACACGGTTTCTGCAAAGGCAAATCATGTCTTACTAACTTGTTAGAATTCTTTGAGGGTGTAAATAAACACATAGATAAAGGGGACCCAGTCGATATTGTTCACCTTGACTTTCAAAAGGCTTTTGACCAAGTCCCTCACCAAAGGCTCCTAAACGAGCTCTTCAGCCATGGAGTCAGAGGACAGGTCTTGTCCTGGATGGGAACCTGGCTAAACTGTAGGAAACAAAGGGTGGTAATAAACGGACACTTCTCTGGGTGGAAAGAGGTGAGAAGTGGCGTACCCCAAGGTTCAGTGTTGGGTCCGTTACTTTTTAATTTATTCATTAATGATCTGGATGTAGAAGTAAATTGTGAGGTAGCAAAGTTTGCAGACGACACTAAACTGTTCAGGGTAGTTAAAAATGAAACTGACTGTAAAGAGCTCCAGAAAGATCTCTCGAAATTGAGTGAATGGGCAACAAAGTGGCAAATGCATTTTAACCTAAACAAGTGTAAAGTCATGCACATCGGGCAAAGAACCCCAACTACACCTACCAATTGATGGGGTCAAAGCTTTCCGAGACAAACCAGGAAAGGGATCTTGGGGTCTTGGTGGACAGCTCAATGAAGATGTCAACCCAGTGCGCAGCAGCAGTGAAAAAAGCAAATTCTATGCTTGGCATGATCAGGAAGGGAATCGAAAATAGGTCGGCAAATGTTGTATTGCCTCTCTACAAATCGATGGTAAGGCCACATTTGGAGTACTGTGTACAATTCTGGTCTCCGCACCTCAAGAAGGATATAACGGAACTGGAAAAGGTACAGAAAAGGGCAACAAGAATGATCCAAGGGATGGAGCGGCTCCCTTACGAAACCAGGTTGCAACGCCTTGGTCTTTTCAGCCTTGAAAGACGGCGTTTAAGAGGTGACTTGATCGAAGTGTATAAAATCATGCATGGGATAGAAAAGGTGAATGAAGAAAGAATATTTTCTTTGTCACAAAACACTAGGACTAGAGGGCACTCCCTGAAGCTCCAAGGTAGGAAAAATTAGGACTAATAAAGGGAAATATTTGTTCACCCAGAGGGTCATTGGGTTATGGAACTCACTTCCAGAGGAGGTTGTGACAGCGGTCAGCCTGAACAACTTCAAGGCAGGATTAGACAGATTCATGGATACCAAGTGTATCGGTAGTTACTGATACCTCCCGACGGATGCGCTAGCTACAGTAATCCATGCCACGGTTACATCACGGCTGGATTACTGTAACGCCTTATATGTGGGTCTGCCCCGGTCACTAACCCGCAGGATCCAGATTGTGTAGAACGCGGCCGCCAGGCTTCTCACAGGAACATCGATGAGATGCCACATTACACCATCCCTGCAGCGCCTGCACTGGCTGCCCGTTGAGTATAGAGCCTTACATAAGACCTTGACCTTGGCTTTCAAAGCCCTACGGGGCCGGGGCCCAACATACTTAAAGGACCGCTTGCTGATGCCTGCCTACTCAAGGACACCGCGGCCGGCAAACAAGAACTTCCTTTGCGTCCCGGGCATGAAAGAGGCCCACCTGGAGGCCACGAGACGGAGATCGTTCTCCATTGTGGCCCCGTTCTCTGGAACTCGATGCCACCGACCAGAGAGCCTCCCCGACCTGCCCCAGTTCCTGACCGCTCTAAAGACCTGGCTATTTAGGAAAGCCCATGGCTAATGCAGAACCAGGAACTCAACTACCTGAGCCTGGCCCTTGCATTTAACCCCTAAATATTTTAATCTAATTTTTAATATTTTTAATATTTTTAATTGTTGAATTGCTATGTGTAAGTCGCCCGGAGCACTAACGTGGAGGGCGACTCAGAAATAATAAAGTCAGTCAGTCAGTCAGTCAGAAGAGGACATTCAAGTGCCACCTCGGAGTTGGTTGAGGTAGGCAGGATTTCCCTGGGTACTGGTTGTGGTCGGGAGCAGGTGAGGGTTTTGCCCTCCTTTCTGCTTGAGATCCCCGTGTACAACTGGTGGGCCACTGTGTGATACAGAATGCCGGACTAGATGGGCTGAGGTCCGATTCAGCATGGCTCTTCTTATGTTCTTATGTTCTTATGTTCTTATCACCTCCGAACTTTCTTTGCCTAGGAAAACCCCCCGCTCCCCTAATAACTCCATCGGCGACTTGGAGGCACCCACACAACTTTGCCAAAAGCAAAGCCCAACCGGCGCGCCACCAGGAACAATAGACGGTCGCGTAACCGTGCAGAAATCCATTTTTCTCCTCCGAGTATGAATAATAGAAAGCGCAAACATACCAAAGCCCTATTATGGCGACACAGTGACTGATTTCCCCTCCCAACACTTATTATTGCTTTCGCCTCATCTTTACCTGAAATTAGTCATTTAGAATCTGTACCTTTTTTTTTTAATACAGAGTAGTCGGGGCGGGGGCGGGGGGTGGTTGGGGAGAGAAAAGAATATCATCGCTACGACGGAATTATAAAAATTTAATATGCTCCTGGTAAAATGAAAACGAGCGCTTACGATATTGTCTAACACTTTCAAATGTGTTTATTAATTCATGTTTTAAATCATAAGTTTCGCTCGGCAACAGGAGCCGGAGCCGGCAATAAGCAAGTTTTAAAATATTAATGAATAAACAATAATTCCTCTATTGAAATATATAACATGCTTCTTTGAACAATGCAACACTGAGTAATAAATCAACGGCGGCAGAAAATTGCATTTCACATTTAATACAACTTGAACTCTGCCTCTCCCCTCGTAGGTTTGTGTCGGTGGCGGGTGTGTGTTTTTTTTTCTCCTTCTCTTCCCAAAGATATAAATGATATCTTTTTTGTTTAATTGGCGTCAACTCCGGTTCTAACAGATTGCTAATAAAATTTTCGGATTTCCATATTTAATGACGCGTGGTCCCATGACACCGAGTCTTATCCAGGGAGAGGAAAGAGGAGAGGCAGCTTGCGAGATTCCAAAGAGATCGTATTAATCGGTGATCATCCATTGCCACAAAGCTACGGTTGGATTCAATATACAAAGGTGTTGCACATTTATTTATTTATTTATTATTTCCATTTCTATACCGCCCTTCACCATATGCTCGGGGCGGTTTACATCTCTATCTCTTCTCTATCTCTATCTATTATATAAAGGAGGTCCCGTCATGGAACGACCGTCCCTAGGTGAGAAACCTTACAAGGCGGAGACACCAAGCTCCTTTGCAAGCAAAAATAGGCCTCAGGCAAGGAAGGTTTTAGCAAATAAACTTTCCCCCACAAAACCTAGAAGGCCCCCAAAACAACGATACAAAAACCCCTACATTTCCCAGCATCCTCTGCGACCGCCAGCCAATCTCCCAGCCTCCACATTCTGACAACATTCTGATAACGCCTCTATTGGCCAGCCAACATGAACATTCCGACCCTCTAAAGTGGCAGAGGAGAATAAGGCAAAGGCCTGAGGCAGTCGCCAACACGAACACTCCGACGCTCTAAAGTGGCAGAGGGGGATAACGCAAAGGCCTGAGGCAGTCGCCACCACAAAACACTCCGACTCTAAAGTGGCAGAGGGGGATAAGGCAAAGGCCTGGGGCAGTCGCCAACCTGCGAACACTCCGCCTAAAGTGGCAGAGGGGGATAAGGCAAAGGCCTGAGGCAGTCGCCAACACAAACACTCCGACGCTCTAAAGTGGCAGCAGGGGATAAGGCAAAGGCCTGAGGCAGTCGCCAACACGAACACTCCGGCTCTAAAGTGGCAGGGGGGATAAGGCAGGCCTGAGACAGTCGCCAACACGAACACTCCAACGCTCTAAAGTGGCAGAGGGGATAAGGCAAGGCCTGAGGCAGTCGCCAACACGAACACTCCCGGCTCTAAAGTGGCAGAGGGGATAAGGCAAAGGCCTGAGACAGTCGCCAACACGAACACTCCGACGCTCAAAAGTGGCAGAGAGAGGGCAAGGGCAAAGGCCTGAGGCAGTCGCCAACACGAACACCCGACGCTCTAAAGTGGCAGAGGGGGGATAAGGCAAAGGCCTGAGACAGTCGCCAACACGAACATTCCGACGCTCTAAAGTAGCAGAGGGGGTAAGGAAAAGGCCTGAGACAGTCGCCAACACGAACATTCCGGCGCTCTAAAGTGGCAGAGAGGATAAGGAAAAGGCCTGAGGCAGTCGCCAACACGAACATTCCGACGCTCTAAAGTGGCAGAGGGGGTAAGGAAAAGGCCTGAGGCGGTGCCAACACGAACACTCCGGCTCTAAAGTGGCAGAGGGGATAAGGCAAAGGCCTGAGGCGGTCGCCAACACGAACACTCCGACGCTCTAAAGTGGCAGAGGGATAAGGCAAGGCCTGAGGCAGTCGCCAACCACGAACCTCCGACGGCTCTAAAGTGGCAGAGGGGGGATGGCAACACTCCGGCCTGAGGGCAGTCGCCAACACGAACACTCCGACGGCTCTAAAGTGGCAGGGGGGATAAGGCAAAGGCCTGAGACAGTCGCCAACACGAACACTCCGACGGCTCTAAAGTGGCAGAGGGGATAAGGCAAGGCAGGCAGTCGCCAACACTGGAACACCGGCGGCTCTAAAGTGGCAGAGGGGGGAAGGAAAAGGCCTGAGGCAGTCGCCAACACGAACATGCCGATGCTCTAAAGTTGCAGAGGGGGTAAGGAAAAGGCCTGAGACAGTCGCCAACACGAACATTCCGACGGCTCTAAAGTGGCAGAGGGGATAAGGCAAAGGTCTGAGACAGTCGCCAGCACGAACATTCCGGCGGCTCTAAAGTGGCAGAGGGGATAAGGCAAAGGCCTGAGGCAGTCGCCAACACAAACATTCCAACACTCTAAAGTGGCAGAGGGGGGATAAGGCAAAGGCCTGAGGCAGTCGCCAACACGAACACTCCGACGCTCTAAAGTGGCAGAGGGGGATAAGGCAAAGGCCTGAGGCAGTCGCCAGCACGAACACTCCGGCTCTAAAGTGGCGGGGGGATAAGGCAAAGGCCTGAGGGCAGTCGCCAACACGAACACTCTGATGCTCTAAAGTGGCAGAGGAGAATAAGGCAAGGCCTGAGGCAGTCGCCAACACGAACACCCAATTCACTTCCCACAGAAAAATTTAAACCCCTACAAATCACAGACCATGCCCAAAATTGACAGTAAGGCTTCATTAACATGATTTTCCTGACTAGGCCTCACCTAATGGGATGCTGTTTAAGCTCCAAATTGTCAGTAAGGCTTCATTAACTTGATTTTCCCGACTAGGCCTCAGCTCATGGGACATTGTGTATGGCCTGAATTGACAGTAAGGCTTCATTAATTTGATTTTCATGACTAGGCCTCAGTTCAGGGGACATTGTGTATGGCCTGAATTTACAGTAACCTATCTTGGCACACAGAGCCCCTATGGCATCTTCCTTGTTTATCTCTATCTGGTTTAATTCATTTAATTCCCTCCCTGAAAAAACTGACTCAGCTGCAGGCATATGTTGTCTGTCGAGGGAGCATTTGCATAACGCCTCTATTGGCCAGCCAACACGAACATTCCGACCCTCTAAACTGGCAGAGGAGGAGAAGGCAAAGGCCTGAGGCAGTCAGGCATGGTGGGAGTTTCATGCCAAAACACTTTGCGACCCCAAGCAATGAGAGAACAAGACCAAACTTGGCACACAGAACCCTCAAGACCCACTCTACATCCTGTTGCAGTTTGAGGGAGGATGGACCATGGATGACGGGACTTGCAGTACTTTAACTCACTTGCTTACAACACTGTGGCCCACACCATAGAAGGATCAGGATACAGATGCCCACTGGCCCACTTTACAACCTGGTGCAGTGTAGGGCAGGATGGGCCACAAATGATGGGATTTGCAGTACCTTCACCTGATTCATTTTCCAGAGAACATTGAAGCCCCTACAAATCACAGACCAGGCCCAAACTTGGCACACAGAGTACCCATGACCCACTCTACATCCTGCTGCAGTTTTGAGTGGGACGGACCACGGATGATAGGTCTTGAAGTACCTTCAGTCACTTTCTGAGACCACTGCGACCCTCATCCAATTACTAAAAAAGAACAAACTAGGCACACAGAGCCTCCATGACCCACTTTACATCCTGGTGCAGCTTGGAGGAGGGCAGACCATGCATGATGGGACTTGAAATACCTTCACTCACTTCCCAAAACTGCTGCAAACCTAATCCAATGACTGATCAAGACCAAACCTGACACACAGAGCCCTCATGACCCACTCTACATCCTGGTGCTGTTTGAAGGAGGATGGGCCATGGATGATGGGACTTGAAGTACCTTCACTCACTTCCTGAGACCACTGCAAGCCATGTGAACATCTCATAAGGACCACCCTTGGCACACAATGCCTTTCTCAAATAACCCGGGCAACGCCGGGTCCCCAAGCTAGTATATAATAAAGCGGAATGTTTGTATGTATGTTTGTATGTATGTATATGGCAGCGTTCTGATTGGCTCCCGGCCTCCACATTCCGACAACATGATCGGTTGCCAGTGAGGGAGTGTTTGCATAATGCCTCTAATTGGCCAGCCAACACAAACATTCCGACACTCTACACTGCCAGGGGGGATAAGGCAAAGGCCTGAGGCAGTCAGGCATGGTGAGAGTTGAAGGCCAAAACACTTTGCGCTCCCCAACAATAAGAGAACCACACCAAACTTGCCACACAGAACCCCCAAGACCCACTCTACATCCTGGTGCAGTTTGAGGGATGACGGGACTTGAAGTACTTTAACTCACTTCCTTAGAGCATTGTGGCCCACACCAATGACGGATCAGGGCCACACTTGGCACACAGAGGCCCAATGGCCCACTTTACAACCTGGTGCGATTTAGGGCAGGATGGGCCACGAATGATGGGATTTGCAGTACCTTCACCCAATTCACTTCCCACAGAACATTGAAACCCCTACAAATCACAGACCAGGCCCAAAATTGACAGTTAGGCTTCATTAACTTGATTTTCCTGACTAGGCCTCACTTAATGGGATGCTGTTTAAAGTCTGAATTGACAGTAAGGCTTCGTTCACTTGATTTCCCCAACTAGGCCTCAGCTCATGGGACATTGTGAATGGCCTGAATTGACAGTAACCTACCTTGGCACACAGAGCCCCGATGACCCACTCTACATTCTACTGCAGTTTAGTGGAGGGTGAACCATGGATGATGGGATTTCATGTACCTCCATGGATTATGGGATTTGTAGTACTTTCAAACCCTTCATACCCCACAGACCACTGTGGCCCAGAACCAAGACCGATAAAGACCAAACATGGCACACAGAGCCCCCATGACCCCCACTTCATCCGACTGCAGTTTAGAGGAGGGCGCACCATGGATGATGGGATTTCAAGTACCTCCACTCACTTCCCAAGCCCTCTGTGACCCTCATCCAGTGACTGATCAGGACCAAACTTGGCACACAAAACCCCCATGACCCACTTTACATCCTGCTGCATTTTGGAGGAGGGTGCAACACGGATGATGGGACTTGAAGTACCTTTACAAATTTCCCGAGACTGCTGCGACCCTCATCCAATGACTGATCAAGAAAAACTTGGCACACCGAGCCCCCATGATCCACGTTACATCCTGGTGCAGTTTGGAGGAGGGTGGACCATGGATGATGGGACTTGAAGTTCCTCCACTCACTTCACAAGACTGCTGCCAATCTCATCCAATGACTGATCAAGACCAAACTTGGGACACAGAGCCCCCCATGACTCATTCTACATCTTGGTGCAGTGAGGAGGATGGACCACGGATGATGGGACTTGAAGTACCTCCACTCACTTTCCAAGAATGCTGTGACCCTCATCCAATAACTGATCAAGACCAAATTTGACACACAGAACCCCCATGACCCACTCTACATCTGGTGCAATTTGGAGAAGTATGGACCATGGATCCTAGGACTTGAAGTACCTTCACTCACTTTTTGAGACCACTGCAAGCCACATAAACAACTGATAAGGACCAACCTTGGCACACAATGCCTTTCTCAAATAACCCGGTCAGGGCAGGGTCCCCACGCCAGTAAATAAATAAATGTCAGCTTTTGGGCAAACGATTGCAGCTCGACATCGGCTCCAGCTGGAACGAACTAAACAACTCGATGGCGTTTCTTCAACGTGGTGAGATTTTATTTGGAAATTCGGGAAAGTGGATTGGCTGCTTCCTATCTGGCAGGAGCTATATGGGATCCTCTTTGGTGGGTCTGACCGGTCTCTGCCTTCACGGCAAGACCCCCAAATTCTTGCTCGATATCACTTCTCAGAGGGTTTCGTAGCTTCCAGACCATCGGTCATTTGGGTCACCCTTCTCCGGACGCCTCCCAGGTCGCCCAAATCCAAATGGGAGAAAGTGACTCTGGTGAATTTGCCCCTCTCTAATCCAGTGTTTCCCAACCAGTGTGCCGGGGCACACTAGTGTGCCGTGAGCGATCATCAGCTGTGCCGTGGGAAATTGGAACCTCCAATACACTTTCTTCCCCTCCTGCCGAACACTTTTTCCTCTCCACTCGGGCTCCCTTCTTCCCAGCCTCGCTCTGCTCGCTTTGCCTCGCTACTGCGCAGACTCTCCCCATGTCTTCCTCCCTCCCTCTCCCCTCCTGAAAACGCTCACACTGCCCCCTCGGATAAAAATGGCGGCAGAAACGGCAGCGTAAGCAAGCGAGGCAAAGCGAGCAGGGCGAAGCTGGGAAGAAGGAGCGTGAGTGGAGAAAGAAAAATAAGTGTTCAACAGGAGGGGGAAGAGGCGCGAGGGGAGGAAGAGGTCTCTGTCAGCTGGCATGGGCAAACTTGGACCTTCCAGGTCTTTTGGACTCCAACTCCCGCCATTCCTACTAGCCTCAGGCCCTTTTCCTTTCCCCTCAGCCCTTAAGCAGGGAAAGGGCCTCAGGCTGTTAGGAATGGTGAGGTGAGTCCAAAAGCACAGGCCGAGTTTTCCCATGCCTGTTTGAGGGACAAGTGGTGAGCCTCCTTAACATTGTGATTCTGGATAGAAAACAAACAACAACATAACATAACATTGTTTGAGTCCGCAGTGCTCTCTGGGTGTAGGTGAACTACAACTTC
>JARBWK010000623.1:0-27392 GCA_030556195.1 Anolis apletophallus
AAGGTTCAGTTTTAGGATCAAGTTACTTTTTAATTTATTCATAAATGATCTGATGTAGAAGTAAATTTTGAGGTAGCAAAGTTTGCAGATTACACTAAACTGTTCAGGGTAGTTAAAATGAAACTGACTGTAAAGAGCTCCAGAAAGATCTCTTGAAATTGAGTGAATGGGCAACGAAGTGGCAAATGCATTTTAACCTAAACAAGTGTAAAGTTATGCACATCGGGCAAAGAACCCCAAATACACTTATCAACTGATGGGATCAAAGCTTCTGAGACAAACCAGGAAAGGGATCTGGGGTTTTGCTGGACAGCTCAATGAAGATGTCAACCCAGTGCGCTGCAGCAGTGAAAAAAGCAAATTCTATGCTTGGCATGATCAGGAAGGGAATCGAAAATAGGTCGGCAAATGCTGTATTGCCGCTCTACAAATCTATGGTGAGGCCACATCTGAGTACTGTGTACAATTCTGGTCACCGCACCTCAAGAAGGATATAACGGAACTGAAAAGGTACAAAGAAGGGCAACAAAAATGATCCAAGGGATGGAGCAGCTCCCCTTATGAAATCAGGTTGCAACGCCTTGGTCTTTTCAGCCTTGAAAGACGGCGTTTAAGAGGTGACTTGATCAAGTGTATAAAATCATGCATGGGATAGAAAAGGTGAATAAAGAAAAATATTTTCTCTGTCACACAACACTAGGACTAGGGGCACTCCCTAAAGCTCCAAGGTAGGAAAGTTAGGACTAATAAAGGGAAATATTTCTTCACCCAGAGGGTCATTGGGTTATGGAACTCACTTCCAGAGGAGGTTGTGACAGCTGTCAGCCTGACAGCTTCAAGGCAGGATTAGACAGATTCATGGATACCAAGGGAATCAGTAGTTACTGAAATGGACATCCAAGTGCCACCTCTGTGTTGATGGAGGCAGGCAGGATTTTCCCCGGGTACTGGTTGTGGGGGTCGGGAGCAGGTGAGGGTTCTGCCCTCCTTTCTGCTAGAGATCCCGTGTACAACTGGTGGGCCACTGTGTGACACAGAATGCTGGACTAGATGGGCTGAGGCCCGATTCAGCATGGCTCTTCTTATGTTCTTATGTTCTTATGTAACTGGTAAACCGTATTCATTTAGAATTGCCATGAATAATTCTAAATGAATACTTTAGGGCCAGCTTTTGCCATTTGGCCACCTGAGGGAGAAAAAAGTGCTGCTTGGTTTTTATTGCTTGCTTCCTCCTCCTTTATTGGCAGAAAAACTGAATGGGCAGATAATAAATTGCCAGCGCAAACTAATATCTCATATCTTAGCACAATCACTCATGATGACTAATCATTTAGCCTTTCAAAGCCAATTTTGCAAAGGTTTATACCTTTTCAAGATCAGAGCACTCTCTGAGAAAATGGATTTATATTATTATTTGGCCATTTAGAGTGCACATAGATTGAAAAAAGGGTTTTTAAAAAGAACATGATTCAGATTTTTTAAAATAAAAAACTAAACCTCACACACGATAGCCACACCTTGGACTGATTTTTGAGGGAAGAAGGGACTTGGCATGTACTTGCATTTTAACTTTATGTCACTCATTTGAACCACATTTCATTGAATTAGGTAATGATCATGTGGATTTTGGCTGTTCCAGCTTGATGAATTCATGTATTCCCAGACAATGAGACAGAGCAGCAGAACATACATGCATTCTCCAAAGTGAAGCATCTTGTGGTCAGATTTTTGAGAAACTAGCCAACTTAACAAAACAACAACAAAAACAAAGCATGGCAAGGCCATCGGTTTGAAACACAGCTGCTGTAACAACCTGTCAACCCTGAGAGGAGCTGAGTTCGGAGGAGACTCTGCAGGGGCTTGAGTTGTTTAAGAGCCAAATGGCTCTGTGTTCAAGAGGCATAAATCTCTCCTATCTTTCCAGATGATTTTGAATTTATTAGGCGGTGCAACTTTATCCATTAGAATCTGCCTACTAACTTAGGAACAGGGCTGTAAATTGTAGGTGCACGTTTCAAGAGAGGAAATTGTGCCTCCAAGTATCGTATAACTGGGGGTGCAAGCCAATGTTTCTCCCTGTTATGAAAGCAAGATACTGTAGACTCAGTGAGAATATAACATACTTGCCAAAGTACGATGTAATTCTGAAAGTGTGATAGTGTTCATCTGGGAATCTCTACTCCTCACCTAACATTTCTGTTTTGATACAGATGAGAGAAGGAAATCTATGCTTTTCTGGATCTCATAGTTAAATCTGTACAGTTCCTGATGGTCTAATCCCAATTGGCCTATTCCAACTAGAATAGGCTCATTGACTCTACTGTTGAATGATGGCTCAAAATATATGTGAACCCTGTTGATGCAATATATCCTACTGGCCTATTGACTCATTGACTCTACTGCTGAATGATGAATCAAAATATAGGTGATCCCCTTTGATGCAATATATCTACATCTAAAACTGAGGCCAGTATGCTCCAAATATAGCATTTAGCTTACATTTTGCTTCTTTTGAGACATGTAAAGTATATTTTAAAATATGCAAAGAATGGTCAAAAATGTATTTTTCCGTGTGATAAGGAACCTCAATGAGAGGTATCACAGAGGGAGAAGAATCTTCACAGTTTGAGACTTAGCATATGGTGGGCGGGAATTGGCTCAGTGGCATTTACATTATCCATGGAGCCATCATGCTGCCAATGTGGAACACAGACACTTAATGTGGGGTTCCCCATATTACGTATTCAGAACAGGTTGTAATCCCATTCCTAGATTGATTTATCTTGCTACCACTAAATTAGGAACATGCATAATGCACAACTGGTAAATCACCAGCAATTATAAGATCTATCAACTGAAAGGCTGCAAGTTTGAAACCCTGGCTCTGCATGAGCTGCTGACTGTCAGCCTAGCTCATTGTTTACCTAAGCAATTCGAAAACAGCTTTAGCTGTAATTAGAGAAATTAGGTACTGCTAAAAGGAGAGGTGTTTTACAATGACATAAAGAAGTAAGATCAGAAAATGCTGGGTGACCAAAAGGAAGGAGGAAGTCCTGACGGCTCTTCATCATAGATGATAGAGTAACAGCATTGCCTGTGGCTGGACTCGAGCCCAACCTTCAGTGGCACCAAAAACAGCTGGACACTGAGTCAAAACAAACCACCTCCTTCTGTTCTGTCTGTCTGCGTTTATACAAAGCGGCATTGAATGTTTGCTGTGTATATGTACTGTGATCCACCCTGAGTCCCCTTTCGGGGTGAGGAGGGCAAAATATAAATAAAGTGTTGTTGTTGTTGTTGTTGTTATTAAACTATTAATAATAAGCCAAAACTATAAGATTGAAAGTCCATGAGACCCATTCTTTAACATCAAAATCAATTTGTTTACATATATTAAAAACTCTATTAAATATATCACAGAAACATGTAATAACACATTTCCTTCTCAGTTTTAGACTTTGGGTATTCTATCTTAAATTAGAAATGAAACATTGGCTGGTTGAGAGTATTGCTTTAGTCATACTTTCAACTAATCCTGCTCCGTTTTATTGGTACTGAAATTTTTATAATATATTTGGGATTCATTTATATACTCACCATGGGAATTTTTATGGGTTTGGAGCTGAAAACCTCCAAGAGTTCATTGAAAAGTGTGATTGCAAGAGGCAAATTTTCCGACTATATTTTTGTGATATATTTTGCTTCTCTGGAATTCTAACCAGAAAGTATTTTTTTCTGATGTGTGTGAGCTATAAAATATATGAAAAGTGTGGGATGTTATCGCTTTTTCAAAAACCAATTGCACAATATGTGTTAACAAGTCCAAGCCAACTTTAATATCTCAGGAGCCAATCAATTTGTAACTGAAATTGCAGCCCTCTGTGGGAATTTAACAGTGTGTGTGAGATATATGGCTATGGAACATATTAAATCACTCTGTCCAAGAAATATCAGAATTTGGCTTATATACAATCCAAAAGTCCAGCAATAACCTGGAGTATGGCCAACAAAGAGAATTCTGTACATAGATATAAAAATATTACCTGTGTAATATGTGCTGGTGTTATTCTCGTTTCTCCTACTTGAGTTAAAAGTCAGGACCAACACAGGTTCAATTCTACCTGACTGAAAAGGTCAAGATTGAGTATCGAGACTTGTAAAGAATCCTAAATCTGGGTTGAAGACCAGCAAATGTCCTATATCAATCACATAATGATACTTTCTTTGCAGAGCCTACCAAGAATATCCACTGTCCATATTTGGAAAATCTCATTTTATTAAGTCAAGTTATGACTGAACTTTATTTACTTTTCTTCATTTACTTATATCAGGAGTAAAAGCTGTAGGAATTACACATACCTCTGAGAATGGCTACCATAGATGTGGGTGAAACATCAGGAACATGATGCTTCTGAAACATGTCCATACAACCTGGAAAACTCACAAAACCCAGTGATTCAAGCCATGAAAGCCTTCGACAACACATTACAAATTTTAGTTGGTTCAAAATCAATGCTGAAGGTGTGAAGCAGTTGCATGCAGACAAGATCACAATTAGAGTAGGCAAATGACAAGGTTTTTTTTCCTCAATACCATCCACAGGAAGACATTTTCAGGTATACAGGTAGCAGGCAGCAAGTTGGACAGGGAGCTAAACAAGGGAGACAAGTGATGGAGAGGAGATAGGATGTGTGTTTTCTTGAAAGGCAACTCAGGAACACAGAAAAAAACATGGCACAGAAAATTATTCTCTTACAGCTCTCAGATCCCTCTGACCAAGGTACAGGATCATACAACAGAGAGGAAGAAGATAAGCCCTCCCATCAATGGTGTTTTTTTTGGGGGGGGGGGCAAACAAACAAACAAAAACCCAAAAGTATTGTCAAAGGCTTTCATGGCCGGAATCACTGGGTTGTTGTAGGTTTTTCGGGCTATATGGCCATATTCTAGAAGCATTCTCTCCCAATGTTTTGCCTACATCTATGGAATACACAAGTATAGACTTCACAATAGCAAAGATAACAAAAATATAATGTGTATTGAATGACAAAGCACAAGGTACAAACTGTGAGGGGGCAGTGACATAAGTGCCCCCGGCGCCGCAGTAACAATATAGAGGGTGAAAATACCAATGAATGGAGCGCAGTGTAGTCACCGGGCGGAGTTCCAGGAGCTGAGGTGAAGCGGCTCAATGGGGAAACACAGTTCGCGGGGATGGGAATCACAGCAATGAGGTAAACGGGTGGAATATTCCGGCGTGATCCAAGCCTGTAATTAGCGGCCAAGGCAAATGCCTAGAAATCCTGCTCACGAAGGCTGTTTGCCTGGAGCAAAGCGCACGATGCGCTGCGACTGGTAACCCGAGCCCCTCACGTCGTCCTGGGAGGGGCTCCGCTGGAGAGATACACAAGCAGCAGTCCCCAGTGCCAGAGAAACGCCGGGCACACCGCAACGGCTTCAGCTGCAGTGGGCCCGTCCGTTTCGCCGATAAACGGCTTTATCAAGCGGCCAGGTGCTATATAAGAAGGCGTTTCATGGAAATAATATAATCTGTAACAACATAAGTATAATAATAATGGTCTACAAAGATGCAGTAAAATACAGACAAGGAGAACACTATCCACAAAGTAAAAGCATACCGTGCGATAACATGGCCCCATCATAGGAAATTCCATGGACCCAAAGGTAAATGACAGCACAGCATAGAAGGCTTAAGTAGTTGCAGGGAGGAGGCAGATCACAGTTAACATCAAATTAGTAATGAGTTAAGACTGAGGGAGTCGTTTAACCCATTTGGAAATTCTGTTTTGAGTGAGGCAATTAGTCTGCTTTCAGCCCTAATCAAGTTGTTGTGATTGTTGCCATGGGGATGCTGCTCCACTTTTTCCAACACTGTGAACTTAAAGGAACCAGCATTATGTGTCACTTCAAGGAAGTGTTTGTACAGTATAGAATTATCAGCCCTGGCCTTAATTCTAGACCGATGTTCAGCCAATCTCAATTTTAATGCTCTAGAAGTCTGGCCAAGGTACACCTTGCCACATGGGTCGCACACTAGTGCATACACGCAATTTTCAGTGGCGCATGTGGAATGGACCCTTATATCATAGGGTTTGGATCTGCCTGGGGTGGTTAGAGTTCTGGCCCTATAAACCTGTGGGCAACAGATACAATGTCCACAGGGCTTGCACCCTGGGCTCAATATGCTCCGGGGGAAGGGGGCGGAGGGTGGAGTGCACCAGCTCATCTTTGAGACTACGGGTGCGTTTATTAGCTACCAACGGAAACTTTTGAAGGGCTCCATGTCAGGAAGTATATTCCAATGTTGTTTTACTATGTCCACAATGTGTTTAGTGTGGGGAGTAAGAGTGATAGGCCAGATGATCCTATCACTGTTGACCTTCTTTCTGGGTATTAATAATGGTGCCCTGGGTTGGGAAGCTGCTCTATGCTCCGCCCTGTGTATTATATGGGCGGGGTAGCCCTGGCGAGAAAATCATTGGTGAGTCTCTTGGCAGAGGCAACATAATCCTCTGTGGTGGTAGAATTGCGCTTCATGCGTAGGAATTGGCTATAGGGGAGACTGTTTTTAAGGGGAAAGAGTGGTAACTACTGTAATGTAGTGTGGAGTTCTTGCTAGTGGGTTTGATGTAGTTGCGCACCCCAAGGCTGTGATTGCGCTTGTAGACCGTGGTATCCAGAAATTGAACCTCTGTATTACTGGAGCTGAATGTGAATTGTATATGGGGGTCCCACGTGTTAAGCCACTGATGAAATTCATGGAGTGGAGTGTCTTGGCGCAGGAGGAGGAAGCAGTCGTCTATGTATCTAATGTAGTACTTAATATATTGAAAAAAAGGGTCATCAGGCCGCATGAAGCGTTTCTCAAGGGATGCAACATACAAGTTGGCCACTGAGGGCGCGCAACTTTGTCCCATGGAGACCCCATTGACTTGAATGAAAAATTTGCCACCGTACTGAAAATAATTATAATCAAAAATACAGTCAATGAGATCTAACAAAAAATGGGTAGGCGGGTACATCCTATTGGTTCGTGTATCTAGCACCTCCTCCAAAACAGTTCTGGCATCCTGGAGTGGTATATGCGTGTACAAAGATACCACATCGGCAGTGGCCAAAATGTCACGGGTATCTATGTTCAATTTCTCGATATGGCCTATAAAGTCTGAAGTATCCCTGATATATGAGGGAGTCTTTTGCACAAATGGTTGCAAAAAACTATCTATGTAGATGGCCAAAGGTTCGAGAAGACTGCCCGAGGCCGAGAGGATGGGCCTGCCCTTTGGGGGGAAACCAGGTTTATGCGTCTTCGGGAGAATGTAGAATTGGGAAATGCGCGGGTGATTATTAATGAGGAAAAGGCTAGTCTTATCATCTATGTACCCCATCTCAGCGGCATCCTGTACGACTCCTTTAATGATATGCTGGAAACGTGTAGTGGGGTCATGGGAAAAGAGGGCGATAAAACGTAGTATCGTCCAACTGTCTAAACACTTCCAATTCATAATCAGATGTGTTGAGAACCACGAGCCCGCCCCCTTTATCTGCTGGTTTAAAGACTATATCAGTCCTAGAACCTAGATTACGGATAGTCCGGAGGTCCTCACTGGATAAATTAGAATGCGCCAAATCATGCGAATGATTCAATTTATTGACTTCTTTAAGCACTTTATCCTCAAATGTACGAAGGTGATAGGACACATCATAGGGGGTAAACGTACTCTTTACATGAAACCTATTAGTACTCGCCATAGAAGTATCTGCGTTACAATCATCAAAAAATTCCCTCAATCTTAACGTCCTGAACAAATGCGCTAGATCTTTTCTAATAACATAATCAGTACATGGAGGCGTATACACAAAGGACAGGCCCTTATTCAAAAGACACAATTCATGATTACTGAAAGTATAGGAGGATAGGTTAACCACTAGGTCTGGTTTTTTCGTCCCTTGGCCTTGCGAAAATAACGCTGTCTGCTCTGGGTGGGTTGCCTAGTCCTATTCTTATTGGAGTTGGAGGGGGCAGACCCTGAGGTCGAGGGTTCTGCAGATAATTCCTCTCCTGAGGAGGCTGAGGGGAGGGAGCCTTCTGGGAAGCGGACCGACCTTTGGGGGGGACTTAGTATTATTGGGATTATAAATCCACTTATATACCCAGTTGGCTTGATAATCAATTTGGTCGCGAAATTTCTTGATCTTATAAGCTTTTAGGTCAGCATACAGTAAATCACATTGTTTCTTGACCTCTGCTAGGTCCGCCTCCGTGAGAGACTCCTGGGCATTGGTTGAATGGAATCAATGTCCGTTCTTAGCTCCTGAATTTCTTTAGTACAACGTTTCACTATAAGGGTCATCCAGTCAACGGAACATTTATTAGCAATAGCCTGCCAACCATTAAGGAATTCGGGGTCATCCAAGTAGGTCCCCGGTGGGGTTTGCACCCTTAATCCTCTTGGAATTAATCCATTCCTAATATACTCTGACATGGATGCTGCAGTGAGCTGAACCCTAATAAGCCTGAGTTCCTTATCTTCCAATTCTTTAGCTGGAGCCAGAGCTACCTGGGGTGCTTCCAAATTGGTTGCTCCCACAGCTGGGTCAAACAGGAAGTAGTCCTGTATGGTGGCATCAACATCGGTCTGTTCATATGCATGCATAGCAAGGGGGGTCTCCATGGCGTCTGAGAAACTAGGCTCAAAGGCACTAGGTAAACAGTGATACACAAGCAATAAATTTACCACACAGGTAACTGGAATACACAAGTATAGACTTCACAATAGCAAAGATAACAAAAATATAATGTGTATTGAATGACAAAGCACAAGGTACAAACTGTGAGGGGCAGTGACATAAGTGCCCCCGGCGCTCGCAGTAACAATATAGAGGGTGAAAATACCAATGAATGGAGCGCAGTGTAGTCACCGGGCGGAGTTCCAGGAGCTGAGGTGAAGCGGCTCAATGGGGAAACACAGTTCGCGGGGATGGGAATCACAGCAATGAGGTAAACGGGTGGAATATTCCCGGCGTATTAGGGTTCAGCTCACTGCAGCATCCATGTCAGAGTATATTAGGAATGGATTAATTCCAAGAGGATTAAGGGTGCAAACCCCACCGGGGACCTACTTAGATGACCCCGAATTCCTTAATGGTTGGCAGGCTATTGCTAATAAATGTTCCGTTGACTGGATGACCCTTATAGTGAAACGTTGTACTAAAGAAATTCAGGAGCTAAGAACGGACATTGATTCCATTCGAACCAATGCCCAGGAGTCTCTCACGGAGGCGGACCTAGCAGAGGTCAAGAAACAATGTGATTTACTGTATGCTGACCTAAAAGCTTATAAGATCAAGAAATTTCGCCGCGACCAAATTGATTATCAAGCCAACAGGGTATATAAGTGGATTTATAATCCCAATAATACTAAGTCCCCCCAAAGGTCGGTCCGCTTCCCAGAAGGCTCCCTCCCTCAGCCTCCTCAGGAGAGGAATTATCTGCAGAACCTCGACCTCAGGGTCTGCCCCTCCAACTCCAATAAGAATAGGACTAGGCAACCCACCCAGAGCAGACAGCGTTATTTTCGCAAGGCCAAGGGACGAAAAAACCAGACCTAGTGGTTAACCTATCCTCCTATACTTTCAGTAATCATGAATTGTGTCTTTTGAATAAGGGCCTGTCCTTTGTGTATACGCCTCCATGTACTGATTATGTTATTAGAAAAGATCTAGCGCATTTGTTCAGGACGTTAAGATTGAGGGAATTTTTTGATGATTGTAACGCAGATACTTCTATGGCGAGTACTAATAGGTTTCATGTAAAGAGTACGTTTACCCCCTATGATGTGTCCTATCACCTTCGTACATTTGAGGATAAAGTGCTTAAAGAAGTCAATAAATTGAATCATTCGCATGATTTGGCGCATTCTAATTTATCCAGTGAGGACCTCCGGACTATCCGTAATCTAGGTTCTAGGACCGATATAGTCTTTAAACCAGCAGATAAAGGGAGCGGGCTCGTGGTTCTCAACACATCTGATTATGAATTGAAGTGTTTAGACAGTTGGACGATACTACGTTTTATCGCCCTCTTTCCCATGACCCCACTACACGTTTCCAGCATATCATTAAAGGAGTCGTACAGGATGCCGCTGAGATGGGGTACATAGATGATAAGACTAGCCTTTTCCTCATTAATAATCACCCGCGCATTTCCCAATTCTACATTCTCCGAAGACGCATAAACCTGGTTTCCCCAAAGGGCAGGCCCATCCTCTCGGCCTCGGGCAGTCTTCTCGAACCTTTGGCCATCTACATAGATAGTTTTTGCAACCATTTGTGCAAAAGACCCTCTCATATATCAGGGATACTTCAGACTTTATAGGCCATATCGAGAAATTGAACATAGATACCCGTGACATTTTGGCCACTGCCGATGTGGTATCTTTGTACACGCATATACCACTCCAGGATGCCAGAACTGTTTTGGAGGAGGTGCTAGATACACGAACCAATAGGATGTACCCGCCTACCCATTTTTTGTTAGATCTCATTGACTGTATTTTTGATTATAATTATTTTCAGTACGGTGGCAAATTTTTCATTCAAGTCAATGGGGTCTCCATGGGACAAAGTTGCGCGCCCTCAGTGGCCAACTTGTATGTTGCATCCCTTGAGAAACGCTTCATGCGGCCTGATGACCCTTTTTTCAATATATTAAGTACTACATTAGATACATAGACGACTGCTTCCTCCTCCTGCGCCAAGACACTCCACTCCATGAATTTCATCAGTGGCTTAACACGTGGGACCCCATATACAATTCACATTCAGCTCCAGTAATACAGAGGTTCAATTTCTGGATACCACGGTCTACAAGCGCAATCACAGCCTTGGGGTGCGCAACTACATCAAACCCACTAGCAAGAACTCCACACTACATTACAGTAGTTACCACTCTTTCCCTTAAAAAACAGTCTCCCTATAGCCAATTCCTACGCATGAAGCGCAATTCTACCACCACAGAGGATTATGTTGCCTCTGCCAAGAGACTCACCAATGATTTTCTCGCCAGGGGCTACCCGGCCCATATAATACACAGGGCGGAGCATAGAGCAGCTTCCCAACCCAGGGCACCATTATTAATACCCAGAAAGAAGGTCAACAGTGATAGGATCATCTGGCCTATCACTCTTACTCCCCACACTAAACACATTGTGGACATAGTAAAACAACATTGGAATATACTTCCTGACATGGAGCCCTTCAAAAGTTTCTGTTGGTAGCTAATAAACGCACCCGTAGTCTCAAAGATGAGCTGGTGCACTCCACCCTCCGCCCCTTCCCCCGGAGCATATTGAGCCCAGGGTGCAAGCCCTGTGGACATTGTATCTGTTGCCCACAGATTTATAGGGCCAGAACTCTAACCACCCCAGGCAGATCCAAACCCTATGATATAAGGGTCCATTCCACATGCGCCACTGAAAATTGCGTGTATGCACTAGTGTGCGACCCATGTGGCAAGGTGTACCTTGGCCAGACTTCTAGAGCATTAAAATTGAGATTGGCTGAACATCGGTCTAGAATTAAGGCCAGGGCTGATAATTCTATACTGTACAAACACTTCCTTGAAGTGACACATAATGCTGGTTCCTTTAAGTTCACAGTGTTGGAAAAAGTGGAGCAGCATCCCCATGGCAACAATCACAACAACTTGATTAGGGCTGAAAGCAGACTAATTGCCTCACTCAAAACAGAATTTCCAAATGGGTTAAACGACTCCCTCAGTCTTAACTCATTACTAATTTGATGTTAACTGTGATCTGCCTCCTCCCTGCAACTACTTAAGCCTTCTATGCTGTGCTGTCATTTACCTTTGGGTCCATGGAATTTCCTATGATGGGGCCATGTTATCGCACGGTATGCTTTTACTTTGTGGATAGTGTTCTCCTTGTCTGTATTTTACTGCATCTTTGTAGACCATTATTATTATACTTATGTTGTTACAGATTATATTATTTCCATGAAACGCCTTCTTATATAGCACCTGGCCGCTTGATAAAGCCGTTTATCGGCGAAACGGACGGGCCCACTGCAGCTGAAGCCGTTGCGGCGTGCCCGGCGTTTCTCTGGCACTGGGGACTGCTGCTTGTGTATCTCTCCAGCGGAGCCCCTCCCAGGACGACGTGAGGGGCTCGGGTTACCAGTCGCAGCGCATCGTGCGCTTTGCTCCAGGCAAACAGCCTTCGTGAGCAGGATTTCTAGGCATTTGCCTTGGCCGCTAATTACAGGCTTGGATCACGCCGGAATATTCCACCCGTTTACCTCATTGCTGTGATTCCCATCCCCGCGAACTGTGTTTCCCCATTGAGCCGCTTCACCTCAGCTCCTGGAACTCCGCCCGGTGACTACACTGCGCTCCATTCATTGGTATTTTCACCCTCTATATTGTTACTTTGAGCGCCGGGGGGCACTTATGTCACTGCCCCCTCACAGTTTGTACCTTGTGCTTTGTCATTCAATACACATTATATTTTTGTTATCTTTGCTATTGTGAAGTCTATACTTGTGTATTCCAGTTACCTGTGTGGTAAATTTATTGCTTGTGTATCACCATTGCCTACATCTATGTCATAGAATGTTTTGCCTAATACCTGTCATAGATGCAGGCGAAACGTCAGGAGAGAATACTTCTAGAACATGGCCATATAGCCCAAAGAACCTACAATAACCCAAAATGCAAAAGGCTTATAGCAACATTTTCAGTATAGGAAGGGAGTAGGAGAGCCAACCAGCAATTTGAAAGACAGAGATGAAGGTAACTAGGCATTTAGTAGATGAGTTTAAAAGAGAGGAAATTCTGAGCAGGTAAATTGCTGGAATGTTGTGGTTGTGTGGAGGAAGGGGGAAAACATGATTCAAATCTAAAAGTATTTTGCTATCCTTTCACTGATGCCAACAGAATGCAGATGCAATGGGCTTATGCTTACAGAGGATATCTCTTAAATGCAAGTAACTAAAAATGGACAAGTGAGTGGTTGTCAAGAACAGGCATGGAAGGCAGCTATGGAGTGGAAAGGCTGCAAAAACTTTCAGTGTTGCTGAAGAATTACTAACAACAACATAGATGTGAGTGTGACAAAACTGAACTTTGCCTAACATTCCCACAGTGTGCCTCATGTGTCCTGTGTACAGGGGCACAAGATTGTATTTCCTAACTAAGATAATAAAAGCTGCTGTGCACTTCCTGTGCATGGAATCCTTCCTCTTCTATAATATCATTTGGCTTCCTTTGTGCATCCTTTATCCATTCTAACAGCTTCAACCTCCAAACTTGTTCCCCATTGGGAACATGAACAGGATAGGAGTAATGTGAATTCCACTACTATGTTCAACCAGGCTCTCAATCATCTAAGACAGGGTTTTTCAACCTTTTTTTGAGCCACGGCACAGTTTTTACATTTACAAAATCCTGGGGCACACCACCAACCAAAATGACACAAAATGTCATTTGGGAGTTGTAGTTGCTGGGAGTTATAGTTCATCTGCAATCAAAGAGCATTCTGAACTCCACCAGTGATGGAATGGAATCAAACTTCCCACACAGAACTCCCATAACCAAGAGAAAATACTATAAGAGTTTGGTGGGCATTGACCTTGAGTTTTGGAGTTGTAGTTCACCTATATCCAGAGAGCACTGTGGACTCAAACAATGTTAGATCAGTACCAAACTTGGCATGAATACTCAAAATGCCCAAATGTGAACACAGATGGAGTTTGGGGAAAATAGACCTTGACATTTGGGAGTTGTAGTTGCTGGGATTTATAATTCACCTACAATCAAAGAGCATCCTGAACTCTTGCAACGATGGAATTGAACCAAACTTGGCATATTGAACTCTCATTACCAACAGAAAGTACTGAAAGGGTTGGCTTGGGAATTGACCTTGAGTTTGGAAGTTGTAGTTCACCTACACCCAGAGAGCACTGTGGACTCAAACAATGTTATGTTATGTTGTTTGTTTTCTATCGAAAATCACAATGTTGGAAGGAGGCTCACCCCTTTAAGGTCCCTAAAACAGGCATGGGAAAACTTCGGCCATCTGGATGCTTTGGACTTCAACTCTCACCATTCCTAACAGCCTGAGGCCCTTTCCTGCTTAAGTGGCTGAGGGGGGGAAAGGAAAAGGGCCTGAGGCTGCTAGGAATGGTGGGAGTTGGAGTCCAAAACACCTGGGAGATCCAAGTTTGCCCATGCCAGCTTTTGACAGAGACCTCTTCCTCCCCCTTCCCCTTCACGCCCTTTCTTCCCCCTCCTGCCAAACACTTACTTTTTCTTGTCGCTTCTGCCGCCATTTTGATCTGAGGGGGCAGCGTGAGCATGTTCAGGAGGGGAGGGGGGAGGGAGGAAGATGTGGGGTGAGTCTGCGCAGTAGCGTGAGCAAAGCGAGCAGAGCGAGGCTGGGAAGAAGGGAGCCCGAGTGGAGAAGAAAAAGTGTTCGGCAGGAGGGGGAAGAAAGAGTATTGGAGGTTCCAATTTCCCACGGCACACCTGATGATCGCTCATCAGGTGTGCCATGGTTGGGAAACACTGATCTAAGATATACCAAGACCTGGAAACTCCAAAAGACTTCCTTCCTCCGCTCCCCTCTCCCTCCCTCTCTTTTTCTTTTATTCAGAAGCATTGTCTTGTCCAGTAAATGCAAGTGAACATTTTCAATCTATTGTATGGATTGCTGCCTTATCCAGAGGGTGTGGATTTTTAATTGGCAAAACTAGGCACACATAAACCAAAACAACAACAAATTATAGTAGTGATTATGAGTGGTGCTTAAATAAAGTTGACTATTTACCATTTAAAAAGCAGTATAAAAAGAAGACTCACGGCATATTCCCACCAGTTTTATGGTGAAATGATCAGAAGTGTGCACCAGCACATTGAATTCTGACATGTCAGCCTTGAAGTGCCCAACTTGCCTGACTGATGGTCCTCTACCACTGCTAATATAATTGCAACTTCCTTCTCAATTGCCCAGGCAAAGTTAACAAGACATTATACAGGAGGGTAGTTAAGATGGTTAAGATGGAAAGTGATAACACTGGTCAAAAGTGAGTAATTGGATGTAAACATAATTCTTGTAAGTCTGAGTGGGGTGGTTAGAAAAGAAGATGTTTCTCCCTACTGGCTCTTCCCAGCTCAGGTGTTTAAGTGCAAGGAGTTTTTCTAAATATACATAACCAGAGTCCAGGAGGAGAAGATGCCAGTAATAGCAAACAGACCAGTGAGCCACAGTAAGGGAGGCCAAGATGCAAGATCAGGGCCTGCCAAAGATGTGGGACTGCCAGAAGAATTACACCCTTCCTGCCACTCAGTGTTGAGAAGCTAAATTGACAGAAAACTAAACATTGCTTCAGTACTAGCAACAGGACAATGCTTCCTTCCACACCTGAGGTCAAGTGTCTGACTTATGACTTATGCACCACTGTTTTCCAAAACAGAGGCTTAGGAGGAACAGCCAGGAGATTTCACTCTCACTCGCTGCATTTCCTGATTGCAATTGTTGCTTCATAGAATAACAATAGATAATAGAATTGGAAGAGACCGCATAGGCCATCTAGTTTCGTTGTGTCCAATGATGGCACCTTAGGATTTTGTTTTAAAGGCCTATATTAGTTATGGTCTTTATTATTTTATTTATATCCTGACTTTTTCCCAGCTTACAAATTGGGCTAACATTTAATTTTAAAAATAAACAAATAAGCATGGTTCAAAATTCATAGCATACAACATTTAAAATTGGTTAAACTATAACAAAATTAAAACCAATTAAAACACAACCCATTTAAAAACATCAAATTAAAATCCAGCACTTTATACAAAGCCTGTTTCTTTTTTTTTAGAAATTAGTTATTAAAGGCATGCTGGAATGGAAAGGTTTTCCCTTCCCAGTGCAGCACAGTGATGGAATGTGTGTATCAGTTAACTTTTCTGGGAAGTGAGTTCCAAAATCTGGGGGTAGCCGCCGAGAAGGTCCTCTCCCATATTCCCATCAGATGTACCTGTGAGGGTGATGGTATAGAGAGGACTTCTCCAGAAGATTTTAAAACAGGGACATACTCATATGGAATAATATGGTCATGAGTACCTGGACCCGAGTACCTATTTCTCTTTCACCTGGGTAAAACTGGCAGCCTGAAAGGCAGTGGCAACTTTGTGGAATTCAGTAATGTAACAGATGGCAGAGCTTTTGGGGGCAATGGAAGAGAAACCTGCCCTAACTGTCTATTTAAACCAGTGATTCTTAAGCTGTGGGCCACGGACCACCAGTGGGCCACGAAGACGAAAATCTGGTCTGCAAGCCTTTCCCCCCTTTATTCCTTCCCTGTTGCTGCCCATGGCATATATTCTGTATCAGAAACTAGAGCTGATGTGGCCTATCCAATGCAATTTTCTGAATCAGCACCCTAAACCAAATCTAAAGTTAACCAAAAACTGATTCATAATTCTTTTGGAGAGTAGTCCTTGGTCAGGTAGTTCCTGGCCAAGGGGTCCCTGGGCAAAAAAAAAGGTTGGGAACCATTAATTTAAATGAATACATTGTCTGGAAGACTTCTAGTGAAAGTATGAATGTGCCATTCAGTTTCACATCGCTGGGAAGAAATTACAAGCAACAGATGGACTTTTCTGAAGCTCAAGGCTACAGTTTGCACAGTAAGTAATTAAAATACAAATTAGAGACAGCATTAAATAGATTTATTGGTCTATTTTCTTTGGCTTTCAGTTTAGAGCCTGGTTTGTGAATATTCACCACAGTAGTACCTCCTCAGCCCTTTGGGGTTTTCTTGCAAAGGCTGTAAACAATGTTGCAAGAATGGGCACCACCAAGGAGAGTCTAATTTAAATAGGTTTTCTGAGGGCATATGTTCTCCAGGAGCTTTTGAGGAAGGGGAACATAAAGTGTATATGCTTATTCATTGCATCTTGGATTATTAGATCCCAGTGAGAACAAGAAAAAATAACTGAGAAAGTAATAGTAGGGAATGGGATCAAGAATGGTAGGCTAGGCTGTCAGGATAAATAAAATAAGTCTTGTATTAAATCTCAAAATCTAGCTAGGTCTGTTGACCTTTGATGGGTTGATAAGTATGCATGACAGGGCTTTCTCTGTAGCAGCACCCAAACTGTGGAACCCCCTCTCAAGGCAAAGCAAGTGTAACGACTCTCCAACACTCGGTAAGGATCACGCGTAGATTGAAAGCACGGTCCAACACGATTTTATTGCAGGTACGACACATGTGAAGCAAAAGCACCTGCCCGCCACCAAAACACAACTTATATACCCCAACCCCCCCTCCCATCGCCCATGCAATGTCCAGGTAGGGTTGCACCATATCCGGTGATTCAGCATATCCCATAGTCCAAAGGGATGTGACCTCATGGCCCCATGAGTCAGCATAAAGAGTCCAATTGTCCAATGTCCAGGCTCAGAGGAGTTACATCACTTCCCCCTGCAGCCTTGCACACATGTGGAAGTTACCTCACTTCCACATGACTCAGCACAGTCTTATATAACTGGAGCCCAAGGTCACCCAAGAACTAGGGCAAAGGTCGATGCAATCTCATGCCAGGCTGGGAGCTTGAACTTCACCCAAGCTCAAGTCTCCCAATCCTGACATAACGGCCTCCTCCACCACGTCCTCCCCCTGTAAAACAAAACATCATTCAATCCGGAGGATGAAGGGGCCCACATTTTTTTTCAGAAGACTACAATGAAACGTGGGATGAACTTTCCCTAAACTCTTAGGCAACAGAAGGGTATAAGAGACTTTATTCACCGCTTTCTCAATTCTAAAAGGCCCAATATACTTCGGACCCAATTTCTTAGATGGATAACCCAATTTCAAATTCTGTGTGGACAGCCACACTAAATCCCCTTCACTATACTCCTCCCCTTCTCGCCTCTTCCGGTCACCAAACATCTTATACGAACGCTGTGCCTTCCCTAAAGCTTCCGCTACTTCCTTCCAATCCTCCCGGGCTCGTATCTTCCACTCCATTTTCTCCTCCCCTCCCAACTCCAACAGCTGAGGCAAAGGAGCCACCTCCTGACCATAGACTATCTCAAATGGAGACTTTCCGGTGGACGAATGTACCGAGCTATTGTATGCCACTTCAGCATAGGGCAACAGATCAGACCAATTAGTCTGCTCTTTATTACTAAAAATGCGTAGATAAGCCCCTAACGATTTCTGCGTCCTTTCTACGCCGCCATTACAACAAGGATGATAAGAAGTCGTAAGACGCCTCTGAGCCCCCAGCACCTCCAAAAACCGCTCCCAGAACTGAGCAGTAAACTGCACTCCACGATCACTCAAAACTTGTTCCGGGCACCCATGCAACCGGTACACATGCTGCACATACAGCTCTGCCAAACGTTCCGCAGAAGGCAGCCCCTTCAATGGCACAAAATGGGCCTGTTTCGAAAACATATCCAGCACCGTCCAAATGTACTTATAACCTCGACTCAAGGCAACTCCCCACAAAATCAGTGCTGACATGCATCCACGGCCTCACAGGAGTAACAACCACCTGAATCAACCCCTGCGGCTTCGCAGAGGGAACTTTATTCCTGGCACACACCTCACAACACTCCACATATCTCTTCACCTCAGCCCTCATAGCTGGCCACCAATACCGCTTTTTCAAGGCCAGCAGAGTCTTCGTGACTCCCCAATGTCCAGCAGACCTATGATCGTGGTTCAACCTCAGCACCTTCTCTCTCATATTCTGAGGGACATACACTTTATCTCCCATGATCCACAAACCATTCAACGACTTGCACTCCTTCTCATGGCTCTGCAACCATATATCACCTACATAACCCTTCTGCAACTCTAAACTCCACTCATCCACTACCCTCTTCTTTCTTAATCTCATTCGCCGCCTGCGCCTCGTCTGCACGGCCAGACCCCAATGTTCTCTAGCAAACACCTCCTCCGCCTTATGCATCTCATTCTCACCCACACTCGGATACCGAGACAATGCATCAGCCACCACATTCTCTTTGCCTTTAATATGCTGGAGTCTGAAATTAAACCGAGCAAAAAACTGCGCCCATCTCACCAACTTGGGAGATAACTTCTGGGGATTTCTTAAATATTGAAGGTTCTGATGGTCGGTCATCACAACAAAAGGGAAAGCAGCACCCTCTAAAAATTGCCTCCACGTCTGCAAAGCGTTGCGCACAGCAAACGCCTCCTTCTCCCACACTGGCCATCTTTTCTCATGCTCCCCAAACTTCTTCGAAAAATACGCACACGGCTTCATCCTACCCTGCTCATCCTCCTGCATTAACACTCCACCATACGCCCAAGCAGAAGCGTCACACTGCACCACAAACGGCTTATCCACATTTGGATGCATTAACAACGGCCCATTCGTAAATGCTTCTTTCAACCTCACAAAAGCCTCTTGGCATTCCTTCGTCCACTCCAACTTAGCTCCGGGAGACTTAATCTTCCTGGACTCGCCCTTACCCCTGGTCTTCAGCAACTCGGTAAGCGGAAGAGTTATCTCTGAAAATCCCGCTATAAAAGTGCGATAAAAATTGGCCAACCCCAAAAAAGCCTGCAATTGCCTACGGGTCTGCGGAGCCTCCCAGCTCAACACATCATCCACCTTGGCCGGATCCATCGCAACTCCACTCTCGCTAATTCTATATCCCAAAAAATCTATCTGATTCCTGCCAAACTCACACTTACTCAATTTTACATACAGACTCGCCTGCCGCAGCCTCTCTAACACCTCCCTCACCAAACAAACATGCTCCTCTCTGGTACGCGTCACAATCACGATATCATCCAAATAAACAAACACCCCCTTATACAAAAGGGGGTGCAACACCTCATTGATCAACTGCATGAAAATACCGGGAGCCCCGGCCAAACCGAATGGCATCACAGTCCATTCGTAGAGCCCGAGGGGGCAAGAAAAAGCAGTCTTCCACTGATTGCTCCTCTTCACTCGCACCATGTGAAACGCATCAATCAAATCCAGCTTTGTAAAAAACTTTCCACCTCCCAACTGCCCCAACAAATCTTTGATTAGTGGCAGAGGGTAACAGTTGGTGGTACTCACAGCATTCAAACCTCTATAATCAATACACATCCGCAAACTACCATCCTTTTTCTCGTGAAACAACACTGGCGCCGCAATGGGAGACTCAGACCTCCGAATAAACCCTCTTTTTAAATAACCATCTATCTGCTCCCTTAACGCTTCCTTCTCTTTCACCGTCATAGCATATATCTTAGGCTTGGGTAGGACAGCCCCTTCCTTAACTTCTATACTACACTGTACGTTGCGGGGAGGGGGAAGACCCTGAGCTAAAATTGGGTTAAACACATCAACATAATCCCAGTATTCAGCAGGCACCCCTTGTACGTCACTCCTAACCTCCTCCCTCTCATTAGGGGAACATTGTACCACCCCCGTCTTCCAATCGATCTTGGGATTAGCTTGCTCAAGCCACGGTAACCCCAATACTACCTCATGACCTTTAATGGGGGCCACTACAAAATCAATGTCCCCCTCCCAGGGTCCCACCCTACCCTTTAAATCCTTAGTCCCCACAGTGAAAGGGCCCCCCTCAATAGAGGATCCATCTAATTGTGTAAACGTTACAGGTGTTTCCAAGGGCTTTGTACCCCCACCCAAATCCCCAATCAACTTCGGGGACATAATATTCTCTGAACACCCACAGTCTACTAAAGCTTTTCTTTCCACAATCCCATCTCCTTTAATCAAACCCAATGTACATTGAATATTGGAGCTCACCCCAACACTTTTCCCATCATCATTGTCCACAAAAGCGGCTTTCGCGGAGGCCACCTTCACCGGTTCCAGTGCCTGCCTTTGTCGGCACTGGGACGCAAAATGACCGGGTTGCGAACAAATAAAGCAAAGGCCTCGCCCCTTCGATGGCCTTTTCACCGGACTGGATCGGTTGTCACTGCCGCGTCGAGCCTCTCCTCCACGGAATCGCCCCTCCGCAACACCACGACCGGATCCTCTGGACCTCATGGGTTGAAAACGACGCCGTTGCACCTGGGCTAGAATTCCTTCGACACTGCCAGCCAACTGGATCCAGCCATCAACATCTCCAGGATCATCCCGATGTAGACACCACTCCAGGATCTCCTTACGCAGGCCGTCTTTAAATAATTCCAATAGGGTAGCTGGAGACCACTCTGCAACTTTTCCAGCTAAACCCATGAACTCCTCCGCATACTCAGTGACCGACCGGGATCCCTGAGTCAGGCAACGCAGCGCTTCCTTCGCCTTAATCCGTTCCAATGGATCTCTAAACCGGCCAGACGCCTGTAAGAAGGCTCCCACAGAATGCAAACACGGGTCTCGACGGTCATGGCATTGAACATACCACTCAGCTGCCCTTCCTTTGAACACCGCACCGATGGCCCGTACTCGGCTGCTGTCGCTTGGATAGAGATGACCATAGTCCTCCATATGGTCCTGCACCGCAGCGGCAAAGAAGGCTACTTTGCAGGCTTCTCCTTCAAACTCAACCCGCAATGGTTCCTTCTTCAAACGGGCCCCGAATTCCTGGGAAAACGCTTCCCTTCCATGAGGGACCTCAAGCATGGTAACACCTCTTCCCATTCCGGCTTGAGGCAGGGGCCGCCGCGGACTTCCTCCTGGATGGCCACCATCAATCCTCACTCCCAAAGGAGATCTAGGATGCTCAGCTGATAGTCCGCCATCCATCCACGAGTAATAAGTGAAGTCTCCTCCGCCCGGTGCACTCCACACCGACTCCATCGGCTCTCTTCGGGACATGGCTCGGGACATCCTTCTCATAGTCTGTTCCATAGCCTCCAACTTACATCTCATCACCTCCAACTCCGAGGGTGATGCCGGTTCCGTGGTTTCACTACCACACTTCCTCCTAACTGGCCTGTCCTTCGGCACAGTTGCTCTGGGCCACGCACTTCTGGATCCGTCCGAACTGCCCAGTCCTTCGGAACAGCTTCTCCGATCCCTCCGGCCCTCCGGACCTCCACCTGAACTGGCCTGTCCTTCGGCACAGTCTCCCTGGTCCCATACACTTCTGGATCTGCTTGAACTGACCAGTCCTTCGGAACAGCTCCTCCGATCCCTTCGTTCCTCCAAACCTCAGCCTGTCTGGAGTCAAATCTCTCTCCTTCGCCGGGCAACCTCCAGGCTCACCTGAGCTTCCCACAGTCGCTCCGCTTCTTCAAATTCCTCCTCCTGGGCAACAGCACCTTCCATCATTTCACGGTGCTCGTCCGGGCAACCCACTTGGTCGAGTGGTCCAATCCCACTCCATAGTGCGCCGGATTTCCTCAGGAGCCGAATCCCATCTATCGATATATTCTTCTTCTCTCCAAGCCAACCTCTCCATTGCTGGGATAGTTGAAAAGGGGCTTTTGCTTCTGTAACGACTCTCCAACACTCGGTAAGGATCACGCGTAGATTGAAAGCACGGTCCAACACGATTTTATTGCAGGTACGACACATGTGAAGCAAAAGCACCTGCCCGCCACCAAAACACAACTTATATACCCCAACCCCCCCTCCCATCGCCCATGCAATGTCCAGGTAGGGTTGCACCATATCCGGTGATTCAGCATATCCCATAGTCCAAAGGGATGTGACCTCATGGCCCCATGAGTCAGCATAAAGAGTCCAATTGTCCAATGTCCAGGCTCAGAGGAGTTACATCACTTCCCCCTGCAGCCTTGCACACATGTGGAAGTTACCTCACTTCCACATGACTCAGCACAGTCTTATATAACTGGAGCCCAAGGTCACCCAAGAACTAGGGCAAGGTCGATGCAATCTCATGCCAGGCTGGGAGCTTGAACTTCACCCAAGCTCAAGTCTCCCAATCCTGACAGCAAGATGGTGCCATCTCTTTTGAGTTTCCAGCATACAGCCAAGGGTGCACTGTCTCATATGGTCTTTGGTCTTTAATACTACTCTGGCTGCTTAGCATCAAATTTTAAATAAAGGAGTCTTTTCAGTCAGTTTTCAAACGTTTTTTATTCATGTATTTGTAAAACTGCTTTATCTATTGTGTGATGTACAAAAGCCAATGTAGCTTTGGGTAGTATCAACAGAAGCTGTGTCCAGATCAAAGAAAGTGGCAGTGCCACTTTATTCTGCTTTGTCGAGACCACATCTGAAATACTGTGTCTAATTCAAGAACTATACCAACAAGGTGGAACATATTGAGAAATGAGTGAACAAGACAAACAAAGGTCTGGAAATCAAGACTTATGAGAAACATTTTTGAAAGCTGTAGTGTTTAGCCTGGCAGAGAGAAGACTGAGAGGTGACAAGATAGCTATCTTTAAATATCTGAAGGAATGTGATATAAAAGAAGAGCTAGAACATGAACCAGTGGATTCAGATTATAAGGAAAGAGACTCATTACATTAGAATGTTTTTTCTTTTGCTGTAAGTGGAATAGAAGGCTTCAGATGGTGATGAACTCTCCATCTTTGGAGGTCTTTTTAATAAAGGATGGATGGACAATATTTCAGGTGTGATTTAGCTGTATATTTCTGCATAGCAGAAAGTTGGAACAGATGGTCCATTGCCCTCCTCCAGCTTTAAGATTTGGTAATTATATGGTTCTATTATATTGCTGCAGGTCATGAATACAGAAATGTTTTGAATGAATGAAGGCTGTGTCACTTTCTAGGGATGTGAGATCAAACTCCACCCAAGACTGTCATATATACATATTGACATACGATACAGGAAGGTTTTGTGTTATAAGGTACATTGTGGTTCTTTCTACACTACCGTATAATTGAGCTGCATTATATGAATATACACTAATTATATAATGTAGTTCCAAACTGCATTATATGGCAGTGTAGATGAGTCATGTGACACAGTAACTCAGAAACTAGGTTATCCCAGTTTGTGCTGCATATCACCACTCTCTCCCACACAAAATATTGTCTAAATTAGGAATGGACAAAACTGACAGTTTAGCTTTTTATTTCATTGGCTTTTGCTTTAACCCTTACATTATCACCATCCAAAATATGAAGGCATGTACGGGATTTTTAATATTAGTTTTAATAGTAACAAAATGGACAGAAATGCTCACCTATCTGTACAGACAAACTTTAATAGCCATGGAGCTTGGAGAGGAGTGCATGGCACCCCCCCCCCCCATGCAACGATCTAAAATGAGGAAATTGTCAAAGAGAGAAATAATCTCTACTAAGACATGCACCATCAGTCACATTGGCTGCTGCCTGAAATTATTAAATCTCGACACCATCTTAAAATAGCTCACCATAGTGTCTGGGGCAGGTGATAGACTAATGGTCCTCACTAGCTCATCCCTGTAAACTTTCAGAAGCCCGGTGGCACTAGGGACCACATCACCTGGAGCCTTTTCCCCATTGTAGAACATTTTATCTCCATTGCAAACACAAAGAGGCACTGAGTCCATCACATGATGTTTGCCGACTTCTGGCCGTCATCTGTTGCCCTTCGTCCTTGAAATGGAGCTGAAGGATCCTGAAAGGAGAAAGCTCAGAATATGGGTGAGTAATCATGTTCTGAGCCCCTGCCATGAGCCAGAACCATGTCTAATGCTAAAAACATTACAAAACATTTCCCAAACCATCAGCTGTTATGCTCGCCCAAACTCAGGCTTCCTTGTATGCATTTCTGGCAATCCCACTGATGGCGTCACAAATGAGGGTATGACATTTGCAATGGGTTTTTTCTGCAACTTTCATTCCCTAATTGGTATCCAGCCTAAATAGTCCCCCATCTGGTTTTTAAGCTATACTTCTCCAATGTTATGGCCTTTTATCATTTAGCATTATGCCTATACCAAAAAAAGAGAAAACCCTAAAAAATTAGGAAAAGACAATGGAAATTTATTTATTTATTTATTTAAAACTTTTGTGCCCCGACCTTCTCACCTCCATAGAGGGTCTCAGACCGGCTTATAGCAAGATTCAATGCTATACAATTTAAAAACAACTACAATATTAAAATACAAAAAATGCCCAAGGCATAAAACTACATCGCTGTTAAAAAAAATTCCAAGAACAATTCCACTCGATCTGTAAATGTGGTCGTTCATTCAGATATAGCCAATCTCAGCCTATTCTGGGAAAGCTTCGTTCCACATCCAAGTCTTCACCTGCCTCCTGAAGGACTACAGGGAGGGGGCAGATCTAACATCACTTGGAAGAGAGTTCCACAGCCGAGGGGCCACCACAGAGAAGGCCCTGTCTCTCTTCCCTACCAGTCACGCTTGTGAAGATGGCAGGACCGAGAGAAGGGCCTCTCTGGAGGATCTTAATGTCCTTGATGGTTCATAGGGAAGAATCCATTCGGACAGGTAAACTGCGCCGAAATAAATCAAACAGCAAACCTGGTAGTTCCAGAAACAAAACGGGGGAGAGGAAAGAGCCCCTCTTAGCATTGCAGTACTAAAGTAGTATGGCCTAATATCATGTTAATGTAATAAAAAATAGAAAATATAAACAATATGTAAAGTGGGAAAAGTGGATTCTGGCAGAGGAGCATACAGGTGGAAATATACTCTATGATCCTAATTAGGGGAAAGCAAAAAATAGCAAGGAATCATGGCCATAACACATGGTAATTAGGTATAGTGCTACAACCAGCAACAAATGAGTGCCCAAAACCCAGTATGTTGAGGGGATAACTAAATATGGGAGTGGAAAATCTGTTTCAAGGTATGAAAACCCCAAAGAGAATGCTCCATCATTTCCTGGATCTATTGGCTAGTCTGAAGGAGCCCTAAGCTAATGTTCTGTGTAAACCCTGTGTACTGTCTGCTAAAAAGCTGTTTTTCTTCCTCAAGGTTTACATAAACAAATAAAAAAATGAGAATATGAACAGAATTAAGACTTGGTTTTGGTCCAGTCTTGGCAGTTGGCACCTGCCTTTGTGGGAAGTGAAGCCATCTGGGACTAAATATCTGTAGAATTCCTCCTCGGGATCAAATTGTATTTGTGTGACTGCCAAACTATCATCAAAACTTGTATACACATTTGACCAGTTATTTATTAAGTTAAACCTCTGCATATTTTGTCTTTTATCAAGGCAATACTTCTAGGCAATGTTTATATATATATTATCATTTGACAAGCAGGCTACAATGCCCAGATGTTTTAAAATAAAATAAATCAGTAAAGCTATGCAACAGATTGTGTTTTGCTTCCTAATCTCTTTTTCCGCTTCTCTGATAAGTGTTGTTCTCAACATCTTTGTGTCAAAGGAAGTGGGGGAGAGAAAGGGAGTTAGGAAAGAAAACCATAGGTATTGATATTTTTAAAAAATGATGGATTAAATATTTCTAGTTCTGTAACTGGGAGGGATATGTCTGCACAGTTTAACTTTTCAAATTGAAGCTAACAACCATATTCTAGTCAATTAATACTGAATTTAATATTTGAACATGGATCCTAATGTAGCTAAAAGTAGGGACCTCAATGGATGCATCCACTTTAAATCCGGTTGCAGAATTCTGGGGCGTGTAGCTTAGGAGGGGCCTTTAAACTATTCAACCAGACAGGTCCTGGGCCTTACTAATATACAAACCCCAGAATTCTGCTGAGGCAGAAACCAGATTTAAAGTGGATCCATGCTCTGGTGGTATGAGGCTGCAAGAATGCGAAAGTCTCTCAATCTTAATTTAATTGTGTTCTCCAAATGCCCCCAGCAATTTTCCCTATACTGTTTACAATTCTGGGTAATGATACTTTGTGCCACCTCCTCCGGTTCCCTGTACTGAAATTCAAGGTGATTTTAAAATTTAAAATACATTTTACTGCACATTTATTTACTAATTTTACACAATTGCTCTCTGCATTGACCAAAGCACAATTGAGTGAATGGGCAATGAAGTGGCAAATGCATTTTAACCTAAACAAGTGTAAGTCATGCACATCGGGGCAAAGAACCCCAACTACACCTACCAATTGATGGGGTCAAAGCTTTCCCGAGACAAACCAGGAAAGGGATCTTGGGGTTTTGGTGGACAGCTCAATGAAGATGTCAACCCAGTGCGCAGCAGCAGTGAAAAAAAGCAAATTCTATGCTTGGCATGATCAGGAAGGGAATCGAAAATAGGTCAGCAAATGTTGTATTACCTCTCTACAAATCGATGGTAAGGCCACATCTGGAGTACTGTGTACAATTCTGGTCTCCGCACCTTAAGAAGGATATAAACGAACTGGAAAGGTACAGAAAGGGCAACAAGAATGATCCAAGGGATGGAGGCGGCTCCCTTATGAAACCAGGTTGCAATGCCTTGGTCTTTTCAGCC
>JARBWK010000624.1:0-27353 GCA_030556195.1 Anolis apletophallus
TTTTTTTTGAAAAAATTTTTGGAAAAAAGATTAATAGAAAAATAGGAAAAAAAATTTCAAAAAAAAAACAATTTGGAAACGAGACTTTTTTATTGGGAATAAAAACCTGATCTCAAAAATAGGGGAAAAAAATCAATTTTACTAACCACTGCGGCTAAACCCTTGTCTTTTTAAAAGTATTGGGGGAAACAAATTGTTTAAGAAAAAAAATGAAAGGATTTTTAAAAAATTTGGAGACAATCCAAAAAAAGGGAAAGGGTTTTAAAAGAGGCATTAAAAGAGAAAAAGAAAAAAGACAAGATTCAAAAAGGGAATGGTGATATTGGGGATTGCAGAAAAGAAAGGGAATAAAGTCCCCGACTTAAAAAGGATTTTAAAAACCAAAAAACTAGATTAAGATGGTTAGGTTTTTTACCCGAAACGTGTTTTTTTTGAGTGGGCCCCGGGAAAATTCCCCTATGGGTTTTTCCCCCGACAAAAGGGAAACTCGGACATACTAGGGTAAAAAGGGTTTTCATATGCCCTCCCTCCCCCCCACCCCTGATGAGCCCCCCAGGAGTTCCTTTCCGCCAGGGCAAACAAACAGAAACCCAGGCATGACATCAGAGGGGAGGCGGGGTTGGGGGAAATTTTCAAGACCCCTCAAAGAAAATTCCCGGGGAAGCAACCCAACCCTTCGGTGGGTTTTGTAAATGCACACAAGTGGGTGGCTTTTTTAAAAACATTGTACCTTGGGGGTGGGTCATGCCACACAGGGGAAAAAAAGGTATGGCTCTATCAAATGATGTATCCTTTTCAAAAACGTCGGTTTGTGGGGTGCAAACGGGGGGGGTTTACCCATACAGCAGCCTTAAAAAATTTTTTCGACAGGGAAAACCCGGCACCCGGGGTGTTTTAGACTTTGTAAAGGGTTTAACCCCCAACAGGCAATTTCCCATGGGGGTAAATTTTATAAGCCAATCAGTTTTAACCATTCAAGAATTTCGTTAGAGGGAAGGGGGCCCCACGGAATCCTTTCTCTATATTTAAAAGAAAAAGGGGTTTTTAAAAGGGGGCTATCCTTTTGTAAAAAAGAAGGACAAACCCCCAAATGAGAGGGGGGGCAACCCCGGGGGATGAGGGGAGAAAAAAAGGCTAAAGGACAAAGACCGGGACATATGGAAATGGGGAAAAAAATTTAGGAAAAAAGGGGTGACATCAGTCCGAAGGCCACTTTTTTCTTCATGGAAACGAACCCCAACGGGGAATTAAAAAAAAGTCCTATTAATTTTTTTCCCCAAAGTAATGGCCAAGGAAGGGCCCTTTTTGGGGGGTGGTGGGGTTTTCCCCGCCTCTTCCCAAGGGGGCCACGAAATATGGGGAGGGGTGTTGGGGTCTTTCCAAAATTTTGGGAAAAGGGGATTTACCCCCTCCCCGGGGAGGGAAAGGGCCCCCAAAAAAGTTGTGGCACAGAGGGGGGTCTCAAGGGGGAGTTGCCAAAGAGTTGCCCATCCTTCAATTTTTATTTTCTAGCTTACCCCGCAGTGGCTTTTTTTAGGGTTTTTAGCCTTCTCGGGGGGCAACTCATCTGGCAAGGACAAGGCCCCCCTTTAAGTCTTAGCATTGGCCCGGGGAAATTTTTTCTCCGGGGATAAGGGGGGCATCGGAAAGTTTTGGGGACAGAAAAAAGGTCCCAGGGGGGAAGGTGCCAAAAAGGTAACCATCCCTTTTTTTTAACTCTTGGCCTCTCCCCGAGTAGGCTGTTTAGATGGGCCTGGGAGCCCATTCTAAAAAGCCGGGGCAGGGACCCAGGGACCCTTTCTTTTGCCGGGGAGGTGTTTCCCTCCCGAGATAAGGAAGGCCCTCAGGAAAAGGGGTTGTGGCACCCGAGGGGGTCTCGGGCATTGAAATTATCCTTTTCATTTATTTCCCCCGTTTTTCCCCCCCCGGGAAAAAAGGTAACTTTAGCCTTCTGCGAGGGCCCATGTGGCCCAAAAGCCGGAAACCGCGAGTTTTTAAAAAGTGGAATTGAGAATACATTTCTGCCCCTTGGGCGTTTGGGGGCGGGGGCCGGGGCAACTTTACCTTTTAAAGCTTTGACCGAAAAGGGGAAAGGTAGGAAACATGGTAGCTGAGCCTGCTGCCCAGAGGGTGGGGAAAAGGGTTTTGGAAAATCTTCAGGCCAGGGGCCGGGGAACCCCGATTTGGGCCCGTCTGACTACGCAGAAAAAAAATTTTTTTATTCCTCTGCCCTTGAGGAACAGCCCCAGGCCCCCAGGTAAAAAGGGAAAAAGGGGAGCAAAAAAAAGGAGTTTCCCTATCTAATTATCATCTGGGGAGATGGGGGGGGTGACAGTTAGGTTTAAGGGTGGTTAAAAGTTTGGGGGAAAACTCCCAAAATCCAAGAAAAGGAGGAGAAACGGGAAAAGGGCTTTTCCCTATAAAACATACCCCAAGGGATCAGAAAAGGGATGGGGCGAAGCTTTTCCCAGCAGAAGAGGGAAAGCCAAGTAGGGGACTTGATGGAAAAAAAGGGGGAACCCAGTGGGGGTCAACCCAAAAATTTAAAACCACAAAATAGGAGCCGACTTTGGGAGGTGGCCAAACGGGGGCAAACTTACGGGAAATTTTAAATGTGGGTGTAAGCCCTTCTGGTGATAAAACCCCTTTGGGGTGCCCCGGTTTTAAGGGTAACAGGGTTTGAAGAAAGGGGGGACAGGGGGTTTTCCTCAACCCCGGTGGGAAGATTTTGGGTTTGGGGGTTGATGAGTCCCTTTAAAAGGGGGGAGGGGATCAGGGGAAGGGGGAAATTCCTTAAAAGCCCGGGAAAGAGGTTAGGGGTTTAAGGGCCAACCCCCAAAAGAATGAAGTCCCCAGTTGGGAAAAAATTTAAAAATTTTACTTTTGGGGTTTTGGGGGGGAAGAGGGGGAGGAGGCCCCCCTTAATTTCCCCAAGGAAATCGCCCCCTAGACAATCTGCGTGATTTGGGATGGGAGCCTCCCCAAACCCTGAGGCAGTGAGTGTGGTGTGAAGTAAGGGAAAAACCATTTGCAAAATTCCCCGTGATCAAAAAGGGGAAAAATGGGCGGGGAGCTGCCACTCGTGAATGGCAAGTCCGCTCCGTGGAGTCGGCTAGAATTTTAAACCTGGAAGGGTGCCCGGGGAAACCTGTGTGGGGGAAAGCACCAATTTATAAATCAAGGGGTATTTAGGAGAATAGGGGCCGTTTCCCCGTCTTTTTGATGGATTTTTTTTTTAAATGGACGTGGGGCTGGGTGTTGGGCCCGGTTGTCCAGTCCCATGGGCCAAAAGAGGAAACCCCCCTTGGGGGGGAAACCCTAAGGGGGGCCATTGCTCGTGGTGGGGGGAAGTATGGGGGGATGGTTAAAAGGATTTTTGCCCCGGTCTGTTTTACAGATAGAACCTTGCAGACAATGTTAAAAAGATAGTGAAACATTGTCTATTTTAAAGTTGAAAAGGGGGAAAACCCTCCGTTGGGATCCCAATTAGGGGACAAAGAAACTTTAATCCCAGGGGGGATTAAAAGGGGGGGCTGAAAAGGGGGTTTTAAGACAGGGGTGGTCATTAAGGTAAAAAGGGTGGGAAAAAAGTTTGTCAAAAGTTGGGGTTTTGTCAAAAACAAAAATCAAATGGGAATTTCTTATTAATTTTTAAATATGGGAAACACCCCCATTTAGTATGCCTGGGGAAAAAGAGGGAGGGTGAGGAATAGAATTTTTTATGGTCATGGTTTTTCCCCTGGGGGGGGAGGCCCTGGTAAATTAGTTAAAACCGGTTGGGGGGTTTTAAAAATTTTAGCAAAGTATAAAAACCCCGGGGAGGGGCAACAAAGGGGTTTGGGATTTTAGGGCCAAAAAAGGGGGAGGGTTTTAAAAAGGGGGAATGGAGAGAGGAATTTTTTTAGTAAAACCCAGACCCCAGAGAGGAGTTTTTGGGGTAAATAAACTTTGGAGAAAAAAGGGGGGGATTTAAAACTTAAAAATAGCCCGGAGGGGGGGGAAAAGGGGTGGCCCGGGGGGCCCCTTCCCAAACGGGGGGAAAGGGGTTTCTTTCAGAGATTGGGCTGGCTGAAAAAGGGAGAATTTGGTTTTTTGGGGGAAATCAATGGGTTGTAGAAGGGGCCGGGGGGTCTAGGAAGGGGGCTAATGGGTTTTCCCCGGGGTTTTTTTAAAAAAAAGGGGGGGCAACCGGGGAAAAAACCCGCAGGGGAAGGAAAAAAGGTTTTATCCCCTTTTTTTGTTTGTCTTTTTATTAAAGGCTGGGAGGGAACCCGGGGGAACAGGGGTTGGGGGAGGGGGAAAAACTGAAGGAGGGGGAAAGGGAAAAAGGGGGCCCCCGGGGGTTTGGAAGCCCTTAGGAAAAATAAAAAAAGTGTCCTAAAAAAAGGAAAAAAGGGGGAAAGGGGATTTTAAAAAGGGGGTAAAAAGGGGCCGGGGGCCTTTTTAGAATGGCCCCCGGGTGAAATCTTTTCCCCCGGGGAAAAAAAAACAGCAAAAAGGGGGCAGCAAAGATGGTTTTTTCACCCGGGGCCCTCTTTTTGCTGATGTAGGAAAAAGGGGGGGGAGGCCGGGGGTGCTGGCCTCCTTCTTGGGGTTTCCCGGTGGGGGGGGGAAAAGGGGGGGGGAGGAACTTTAAGGGGGGAGGGGAGAAAGGGGAGGGGTGGGTCGGGCCGGGGACAAGAGGGTGGGGAAAAGAAAAGGGGGTTTTCCAAAAACCCCAAAAAAAAAATCTTTTTTTTTAAAAAAAAGGGTTTTTAATGCAATAAAAAAGAAAAAAAAACCCCCCCCCGAATCTGGGATCCTTCAAAGGGGGCTGGAGGGCCCCAAAAAAGGGTTTTTTTGGGGCCCGAGGCCCTTTTAAATTTTTCCCCTTTTTTTTCCAAAATTTTTGGGTTTTTTTAAGGGAATTTGGGGGGGGAAAACCAGGAACCCTCCATTTTTTCCCCAAAAAAAAGGACTGGGGGGCCGGGGAAAAAGAACCTTGGGGCCCTTTTTTGGGGCCAGAGGCTAGACTTCTCCTCCTTCAATTCAATTTGGCTGTTTTTTATTTCCTTCGGAGTGGCCTCTATGGCTGAGTCAGATAACTCACGGATGCACCATCATTACAGCACTGGTGGGCTGGATTTGAGTCCAGAAGGCAGAGAGGGAATAGAATTCATGAAGCTGAGGAGAGCCCAGTCGAGGAGAGAGCAGTCATTTGTAAGTGGCTTTGGAACTTAGAATCCTGTTCTTCAGGGCAATTTCATCAGAAAAAATCCTGCACAGGATCAGGAATATGGAATCTCCCAGACGGAGACATTTAGGATGTTCTATCCTTCTGTAAAGTGTTGTCCCACAGTCAGAAACACCTTAAAAGAAAAAGGAAGACATCTCTATCTGATAGTCGAGGCAATCCGTGGACTTTTTATCAGGAGCCAGGTCGGAGAGATCCTTTTCACAAGAAGTGAAAAGGAACTGCCTTAAGTAGCTCGATCAGGGGTGAGGGGGGCGGGCGTGGGAGGGCATATGTAAATCTTTAATTTTTAGCTAGTATGTCCGAGATTCTACGCATGCACGGGAGTAAACCCACTTGTGTGCATTTCACAGACCACACGACAAAGAAAATTAAAATTACTTTCTTTGTTTTGTATTATAGAGAATATATTGAAGCTTCAAGAAAAAACAAGACAATCTCCATAATTAAAATATTAGCTCTTGGAAGATATTTCTAGATAGATATTTACGCCACATTATCCTCATGTTTCTGTGCACGAATAGTATAGACTTTTCTATTAGAGATATATTCTGCTTTTCTTTCCCATCCTATGACCCCATCCATTTTAACTTCCTTTACTTTTACTTTTCCATTCTATCCTTTTTGTGTTGATGTTTTATTCTTTATCTCTCTCTCTCTCAACATGTGATTGTATATTACTTTGAAACTTTAATAAAAATTATTATTTTAAGAAAAAGAAAGAAGGAAAGGAAGGAAGGAAGGAAGGAAGGAAGGAAGGGAAGGAAGGAAAAGGAAAGAAGGAAGGAAGGGAAGGAAGGAAGGAAAAAGGAAATGAAGGAAAGGAAGATAGACAGAAGAAAAGAAAGAAGGAAGAGAAGTAGGGAGGTAGGGAGGAAGGAAAAGAAGAAGGTAGGGAGGAATGGAAGGAAAAAGCAAGGAAAGGAAGGAAGAAGGGATGGAGGGAGGGAGGCAGGAGAGAAATAAAAAAGGAAAGCAGGATGGAAGGCAAGGGGAGAAGTAAAGAAAGAAAGAAGGAAAGAAGTTAAAGAATGAAGGAAGGAAGGAAGCAAAGAAGGAAGGAAAGACCAAAAGGAAGGAAGGAAGGATTGAAGGAAAGACCAAAAGGAAGAAGGAAGGAAAGAAGGAAAGAAGGAAAGGAAGGGAAAAAAGAAAGGAGCAAAGAAGAAAAGGAAGGAAGGAAAGGAAGGAAAAGAAGACAGAAAGAAGGAAGAAAGGAAAGAAGGAAGAAAGAGAAGAAAGGAGGGAGGAAAGAAAGAAAGAGAGAAAGAAAGAAAGAAAGAAAGAAAGAAAGAAAGAAAGAAGGGAGGGAGGAACAAAGGAAAGAAGGAAAGGAAAGGAAGGAAGAAGGGATGGAGGGAGGGAGGCAGGAGAGAAAGAAAAAAGGAAAGCAGGATGGAAAGCAAGGAGAGAAGGAAAGAAAGAAAGAAGGAAGGAAGTTAAGGAATGAATGAAGAAAGGAAGGAAAGAAAAGGAAAGAAGGAAAGACCAAAAGGAGGAAGGGAAGGAATGAAGGAAGGAAAAGAAGGAAGAAAGGATGGAAGGAGGGAGGGAGGCAGGAGAGAAAGAAAGAAGGAAAAGAAGAAGGAAGGAAGGCAAGGAGGGAAGGAAGGAAAAGGAAAGAAGCAAAGAAAGAAATAGAGAAAGAAAGAAAGAAAGGAGAGAGGGAAGGAAGAAGGGAGAGAGGAAGGAAGGGAAAGAAGGAAGGAAGAAGGAAAGAAGGAAAGAAGGAAAGAAAAGAAAAGAAGCAAAGAAGGGATGGAGGGAGAAAGGGAGGAAGGCAGGAGAGAAAGAAGGAAGGAAAAAAGAAGAAAGGAAGGCAAGGAGGGAAGGAAGGAAAGAATGAAGGAAAGCAAGAAGGAAAGAAATGATAGAAGGAAGGAAGCAAAGAAGGAAGGAAAGAAAGAAGGGAGGAAGGGAAGAAATGAAGTAAGGAGAGAAAGAAGGACAGAAAAAAGGAAAGGAGGAATAAAAGAAAGAAAGAAAGAAAGAAAGAAAGAAGGAAGGAACGAAGGAACCAAGGATGGAAGGAAGGCTGAAAGAAAGAGACGTTGTTAACCTGTTCTGGAGGCATCGTTCTGGCACCTTCTTCGGCAGAGGAGAAGTTCACTGGATGGTCTTCTCTCCGCGTGATGCCTGGAGACTCTGCCGGCCAAGTCTGGACTCAGGCACACCTGCCGGGAGGAGACATGGAGGGCTTGACACAGGCGTGCAGCCACACACAGACCCCGAGAGACAAGGACATCCCTCCCAGAGCAGGGCAAGGCTCAGGGTTCCCCGGACGTCAAAGTCACCCAGGCAGTCCTAATTTTGATGAGGGAGGGCCCCCGTTGGCCAGGATAATAATGATAATAATAATAATAATACTGTTTCCTGTCACCTTCCAGGCAGACCACAACAGGAAGGACTGGACACAAAATGGCGTCCCCCTGGCTTGCCCCCTCAGCTGCCCCTCGGCCTCTTTCCTGCTTTTTACCTCAGATTTTTACCTCAGATTCTACACTGTATTTCACATTGGCCTCCACAACCGCCTTCTCCGGGCAAGATGGGGCCTCACCCTGGCCCAGCCAAGCCTTCCCGGAGCAGGAACTGGCCGGCCGTGCCTTCCCAAGGACTCAGGAAGGCGCCAGAACGTTCTGTGGGCGCCCACTGAGCACGCTCAGGACTGGCAGAACGGGACATAAAATGGCGGCCGGAACACAAAATGGCTTCCCTCCTGGCTTGCTCCCTCAGGAGCCTGATTCCCTCAGCTGAGGCCCTCTTTCTTTCTTTCTTTCTTTCTTTCTTTCTTTCCAATCAATCAATCAATCAATCAATCAATCAATCAATGGTGTCAATCAATCCAATGGAAACCCACCCCTTGTTGCCCCCACAAATCACAGGCCAGGCCCAAAATTGACAGTAAGGCTCCATTACCTTGAATTTCCTGACTAGGCCTCTCTTAATGGGATTCTGTGTAAGGCCTGAATTGACAGTAAGGCTTCCTCAACTTGATTTTCCCGACTAGGCCTCAGCTCATGGGACATTGTGTAAGGCCTGAATTGACAGTAACCAACCTTGGCACACAGAGCCCCCATGACCCACGCTACAGTCTACTGCAGTCTACTGAGATGAATGATGGGACTTGAAGTACCTCCACTGATTATGGGATTTGTAGTTCTTTCAATCCCTTCATTCCCCACAGACCACTGCGGCCCTGAACCAAGACCAATAAAGACCAAACTTGGCACACAGAGCCCCCATGACCCACACTCCATCCTCCTGCAGTTTAGAGGAGGCCAGACCATGGATGATGGGATTTCAAGTACCTCCACTCACTTCCTGAGCCCGCTGCAACCCTCATCCAGTGACTGATCAAGACCAAACTTGGCACTCAGAGACCCCATGACTCATTCTACATCCTGGTGCAGTATTGAGGAGGCTGGACCACGGATGATGGGACTTGAAGTACCTCCACGGATTATGGGATTTGTAGAACTTTCAAACCTCTCATTCCCCACAGACCACAGCGGCCCTGAACCAAGACCGATAAAGACCAAACTTGGCATGCAGTGCCCCCATTGACCCACACGCCATCCTACTGCAGTTTAGAGGAGAGCAGACCATGGATGATGGGATTTCAAGTACTTCCACTCACTTCCCGAGCTCGCTGCAACCCTCATCCAATGACTGATCAAGACCAAAACTTGGCACACAGAGCCCCCATGACTCATTCTACATCCTGATGCAGTATCAAGGAGGATGGACCACGGATGATGGGACTTGAAGTACCTTCACTCTCTTCCTGAGACCACTGCGAGCCAAATAAACAACTGAGAAGGACCAACCTTGGCACACGATGCCTTTCTCAAGTAACCTGGGCACCGCCGGGTCCCCAAGGGAGTACAAAATAAAACAGAAGAATTGCTCTCCCCGAAAATGTCACACAAACAATATCTTCAGAGAGTTTTTCTTCGCACTCCAGTGACAAAAAGACATATAACACAGACAATAGATAGTCTCTCTTACACAACAGTCCGTAGAGTGGCCTTGTCTTCCTTCTGCAATCTTTCTCTGCACAATGAGCCACAAACGAAGCATAGAAATGCAATGCTATCCTCAGCCCTGCTCTGCTCTGCTTAAAATACAGACACAGAGTATCTTACTATATACATGAGATAACAATACGCTCAATTCTCCCATTAATTAACTATCAGCTGCAACAGAAACAGTCCTGATCCTTTCCAAAACTTAGGAAAAGTATGTTGCAAACTCATAGTAGCAACAGCTTGCTCCCTCCTCCCTAGGACTGACTTCCCCTCACGTATTTATCCATGGCCCTCATCATGTCTCCTCTCAGCCTTCTCTTCTTCAGGCTAAATATGCTCCGCTCTTTAAGCCGCTCCTCATAGAGCTTGTTCTCCAGGCCCTTGATCCTTTGGGTCGCCCTCTCACATTCCAGCTTAGAGTCAACATCTCCCTTCATTTGTGGTGCCCAGAATTGGAAACATTGTGATTCCAGGTGACGTGGTCTGACCAGGGCAGAAGAGAGCATGGGGGGCATGGCTTCCTTGGATCTGGGCACTAGGCTCCTCTTAATGCAGGACAGAATCTCATTGGCTTTTTTTGCCACCACATCTCATTCCTGGCTCATGTTTAACTTGTTGTCCACGAGTAGGGTTGCCATATGTCCCTTATTCTAAGGGACGTCCCTTATTTTGGCCCTAAAATTTGTGTCCCGTTTTTTCAGGCCCTGTCCCTTATTATTGACTAACAGGACAGGACTGGGCGGGGTTGACCAGAGGAAGACGCGCGTTGCGGTTTCCACAGCAATGCCTGCCCGGGCATTCCAACTCGCAGGGCAGGCTGACAGTCATGCGCTTGCGAGTGTGTGCCTGCCTGCATCCCTGTTGGAAGGAAGAGGCGATACAGGACTTTTTCAAAGTACAGTAGACTCAATTAACCGTTACCCAAGGGGAATGTTAGATCATGTTGGATAAAGATAGTTTCTGCTTGCTTGAGAGTTACTCTTAAAATAGGCCTAGCTGTGCATCCCAATACTATACAATGCTGTGTATCCCATACTATACTATACCATTAACTATTGACATAATAATCATGAAGATGTACTGTCTTATAACATTTATTTTATTGTAATGTTTAGACAGTGCACTTTCAAAGTCAGCAAAGTCAAGGACTAAATGCAGATGGAGAAAATAAGGTAGTCCTAATAATGTTTTTTCTGCATGACAAAGCATGTGGAAACATACCATGTCCTGTTAAGAGGGTGTAAGTCAGTTTCTTTTGTGAGTTTCAATCATTATCTTATTCTGTTAATAAAACTATTTCTTCCTAACGTTTGAGTTTCAAGTTTTTAATGAAGTGTCCCTTATTTTTGTGAAAAATCCCATAAATGTCCCTTATTTCTTATATCAAAAAGTGGCAACCCTATCCACGAGGACCCCAAAATCTTTTTCACACGTTCTGCTCTCGAGCCACGCGTCCCCCATTCTGTACTTTTAAAAATTGATTTTTAAACAGTCTCTGTTTAAAATACTCCAAAGAAGGAGCCTCCACCACACTGTGGGGCAGAGAGTTCCACTGCTGAACAGCTCTCTCACACATTCAGGAAGTTCTTCTGTTCAGGTCGAATCTCCTTTCTTGTCATATGAAGCCATTCTTCTGCATGCGCGTCTGGTGGGGACGAGACACGGGGCCTTCTCTGTGGTGGCCCCTCGGCTATGGAACTCTCTCCCGAGCGAGGTCAGGCCTGCCCCCCCCCCTCCGGTCCTTCAGGAGGCTCATGAGAATTTGGCTTTGGAAGGAAGCATTCCCAGAATAAGGACCGAGAGTGTTTTTGGATGAAAGCTAATGAACATGGGTTGCTTACCATGTAACCATGGTTCCTTGAGTGGTCACCTGTGAATGCATACAGGTGATATTTGCGCTTGCACAGACAAAGACAAACTTCGGAACCTTCTAGCAAGAATTCTTAATAGCCCACTGAAGCCCCGCCCCTCACTCCCCCACCGCATATATAGCCAGTGGGAGGGGCTTCACCCTTCAGTTCTCTCTAACGTCGTGAGAAACAACAAAGAAAATTTGAAGGCATGACTAGGGGGGAGGAAGGGCGGGCTGTATGCATTCACAGGTGACCACTCAAGGAACCATGGTTACATGGTAACCAACCCATGTTTGCCTTTTCGTGGTCAACTGTGAATGCATACATGTGATAGAATAGCGAGCTAATGACCTTGGTTGGTGGGAGTCATGCCACCAAAGAGAAGAGGACTGCACATCCAAATTCAGTCTGTCTCCTGGAAGCCACATCTAGCTTGTAGTGGGAGACGAACGTGTGATGGGAAGACCACGTGGCCGCACGGCACACAGCATCAAGCAAAACGCCCCCCAAAAAAGTCGCTGACGTGGAGAGCGCTCTCGTTGAGTGGCCCTTCAATTGTTGCGGAGGCTCCTTCCCGGCCATGCAATAGGCCAGGCGAATTGTCAGCACAATCCAGGACGATAGTCACCTACCTTCTCTACCTGTTGGGGAGAGGCCCAGGCCTGGCTACACAAGGACTGATTGACCACAGGTACCCATTAGGACTCTTCTCTCGCATTTTCTTCGGCTGTTTCTGACTGTCGAACAGGGACGGTGGCTGATGGGCTTTTCCTGTACCTAAGAAGCATCACCTGAGACATCCTTTCTCCCAAGCTTGGATGATATTGCTTTCTACTATTCTTCCCTGTTATTAATCATGCTTCGTTGTTAAAACTGATTTCAGGGGTGTTTATTTGTTAATAGGTTCCTTCCTTCATCATATGGGACCAGTCTTTTGTTGGGTGCACTGCAGCTTGGTCTCATGGATGCGTTCATCTACGCTCTCTGAGGAAGGGAAGGCTTTGGCCGAAGACCTTCCTATGCATAATCGATCTGTCGCTGGGATGGCACAGGAAGGCCACTGGCGTCCTTCCTATACTTCACGAAAAGTCTAGGGGACTTTCTGATGGAAGCAGTTCTGTCAATGTAGAAGGCTACGGCCCTCCGAACATCGAGGAGATGCAGGTTCCTCTCCCCAGGGGTATTGGGGTTCTGGAATAGGGAAGGTAATACTAGTTCCTCTGACGTATGGAACCTGGAGACAACTTTAGGAAGAAAGGAAATGTCTGTCCTCCAAACAACCTTATCCTTAAGAAACTTGGTATAAGGAGAGTCAGACCTCAGCGCGCAGAGCTCACTCGCGCGTCTGGCTGAAGTGACTGCAATCAGAAACGCAGTCTTCCAGGATAAAAAGGAAAAGTCAACTGAAGGTAGGCCTCTGGGGTTAACTTCTGCCAGACAGGTAGGCAGTGTAAATCCAACCACATGGTGTACACAGGAGGTTGTCAAAAAAGTGCTCAAGGTGCACCATAAGACAGAACACACTAACCCTAGTGAAGTACAAGCAGCTAAATAGCTTAGAACAAAAATGGGCAAAAGTTTCCGCATTGTGTATAGCCTTAAACAATTATCCTGTGCATGAGGCAGGGCATGGTGGGCAATGCTATAAATTTTGAAACACAAGCCACACTGTATGGCACTACTTTGACAAACAGCGAGTCCAATGTGCCATCCACTTACAGAATACATCACGTGGGACAGTAAGACTAGTAATAGAACAAGTCAATGACAGAGTGCTGAAGACGCGGCATATGTGGCTTGGGAAACAACATCTAATAGATGTAGTGTAGATGAGTAAACATATCTTCATTCTAAAACACCTGTACACTTCCCAGGGTAATGGAAACAGAGCAGTTGTGTACCATTTTATGTAACAGCATAAACTGAGATATCAAGGGCAAATCAGCCGCATGGGAAGGATGTCACGTGACATCACAGGAGGGCATTGTTAATAGCACTAAGCAGAATATACTCAGAAACAATAGCATTTGGCATAACCTGCCTCTTATGAACATGCCTTCTCTAAGTAGAAGAGAAAGACCATTGGGGTAGGCCCCGCTGCTAGCCTTAACTAGAGAGAGCCCATTTTATGATATGATGTGAATTAGCACAGTGACAATAAATAATAGCTTTATTTGTACCATACCACCTTCCTCTCGAAGGGCTTGGGTAGGGCGGCTCACAGAAACATTCCAGCAACTCTTCAGTTGGCCAGCCATGTGCATGGGTTGTGAATCCATGTAAAGTTGGCCTTCTACATCTATGAGCCCTGCCAGTAACCAAACATTGTAGATATGTGGTGCTGCTGCTTACTTACCCATGGCCCTGAAACTTTATTATCCATGAACCAGTGGGGGAAGATGGGCTGGAGCAATACCGGGAGTGCCCGCTAGATGGCCTCTTAGGCTTACAGTATCGAAGGTCTCTCCCATGAAATGCATCAACAGTGGAGGGAATCCGGTTGTCAAGATCTCTATCTCTAGCACGGGCGATTCAATCAGTCTTTGTGTAGCCATTGAGCCCTGGCAGCAGGATGCTCTGCCCTCCGAAACTCCAGCAGCAATATCTGGTGGGAGACAGTCAGGGAGACCAAGATTGGCACCCTCCCCTCTCCAGACGCCACCTAACGACAGGGGCTCACGCCTTAGAGCAGTGGTTCTCAACCTTTCTAATGCCGTGACCCCTAAATAAAGTTCCTCATGTTGTGGTGACCCCCAACCGTATTTTCGGTGCTACTTCATAACGATAATTTTGCTACTCTGATATTCAGGGTGTATTTTCATTGTTACAAATTAAGATAATTAAGCAGAGTGATTAATCACAAAAACAATATGAGTGATTAATCACAAAAACATCTATGGACAATAGAAGATGGGATTTGCAGTACCTTCAACAGATGCAGCTCTGACTTCCACAGACCACCGAGACCCCCACGAATTACAGACCTGGACCAAACATGGCACACAGAACCCCAATGACCAATAGAAAATACTGGAATGGGTTGGGTCTTGCTGGGATGTTTAGTTCTCCGGCCATCAAAGAGCATTCTGAAACCCAACAATTAAATTGGGCCAAACTTGGCCTGCAGAACTCTCATGACCAACAGAAAAGACTGGAGAGGTTTGGGGAAAATAGACCTTGGCATTTGGGTCTTGCTGGGATGTTTAGTTCTGGTCAATTTCAAGAATAAAAATAAAAATTAATACCAATAAAATTACATTAATTGAGGCATTAGGTTAATGTTTTGAATGTTTACATAAAACTGTAATTTAAGATAAGACTATCCAACTCTGATGAAACCATTATTCTAACCTTCTTCAATGCAAATGTGCTTACATATCCTTGCAATAATAATAAATAGGATAAAATAATAAATGTAATAACAATAATGAGAATAAAATAATAAATGTAATAATAATAATAGAGTAAAATAATAAATGTAATAATAATAATTGAGTAAAATAATAAATGTATAAGAAAACCAATAATCAATAATTGTCATAGTTTATTCTAATTACAGTATACATTTTGGGGGAAATGCTGTGTGTATATAAATAAAAAAGTGGGAAACTGACTTGGGAAGGGGGTTGGAAAGTAGGACTGGAAACAGGAAAAGATTGGAATGGGAAGGGTGTTTGAAAAAGTGGGAAAATGAGGTGGAAAGGGGGTAAGCTGGAAAATTAGGACAATTGGGATGGGAAGAGGGCAACTGGGGGAAGGGGAAAGCTTTAGCTGGGAAAGGTTGGGATGGAAAGGGGGGCAAGACTGGAATGGGAAAAAGGTTGGAACCTAGGAAAGGCTGGGATGGAAAGTGGAGAGAGAGGGGCTGGGGATGGGAGTAGTAAAGGCTGGGATAGGGAAGGGAAGACTGGGCTGGGCAAAGGGCTCTGGAAAAGTTGGGGGAAACTAAGGGAAGAAGGGGGAAGGACTGGGAAGGGAAATTGTGGGTGGGGGATTCTTCCTTTGGCTCTTTGGAAGGGGCTGTCTGGGAGAGCTACCTGCTTTTGCAAGACATTCAGGGAACTTCTGCTGGAGCAGAGGGGCAGCTACCTGCCTGCTCTGCTTCCTCCTCCTCCTCTCCCTTCCGCCCCCAGAAGGGAGACCTGGAAAGCAGGGAGGCGGGAGGGGAATGAACGCACGGAGGAAGTGGCTTGTTCTCAGGAGGGGGTGTCTCCTCCACACTTCCACTCCCCTCCCTGCTTCTGGGGGCGGAAGGGAGAGGAAGAGGCGGCGACCCAGGCAGCTGTGGGTCGCAGGAGGGGACTGAAAGCACGGAGGAGGCGCCCCCGCCTCCTGCAACCCGCCAGCTGCCTCCCTGCCTGCCTCGATGGGGTGTTGCTGCCCTTTCCCCTCTTCTTCCTCCTTACTTCGATGGCTAACTGGAGGAGGAAGAGGAGAAACAACAGCAGCGCCCCTTCTGTTTTTTTCTTTCTCCTCTTCCTCCAGCTGGCCATCGAGGAGGAAGAGGAAGAGAAGGGACTGGGGTGGGCTGCTGCAGTTTCTCCTCTTCTTCCTTCTCTTCCTTCTCGATGGCCAGCTGGAGAAGGAGGAAGAGGAGAAACAGCGGCAATGGCCCCTGGGCGGCCTCCTCGGTTTCTCCTCTTCTTCCCCCTCTTCTTCCTTCCTTCATGGCCAGCTGGAGGAGGAGGAGGAGGAGGATGGCATAGGAACCTCGCCTGGGGTCCCCTGTGTCGCCTTTGCCGCTTGTCCTCCTCCATGGGCAGCCGGCTTCGGAGCCGCACCTCCAGGCTCCGCTGCCGGCTTGACCCGAACATAAGCTGGTGCACCTTCTCCCTTGTGTGCCTTTGCCTCTAAGCTCCTCCTCCTAACTCTATCCAGCCCTGTGAGAAGGGGGGGGGAGGAGGAGGCGACCTGGAGCGCCTGGCTGTTTGGCTGGCACAGGGGCTGGCAGCCATTTTGAAGAGGGGCGGAGCTAACTGAGGTGCCTTCGTGACCCCCGGAAAATGCCCCTGTGACCCTCCTGGGGGTCGCGACCCCCAGGTTGAGAACCACTGTCTTAGAGGGAGAGGCAGAGGAGCCGAGGGATGACGGGGCTGGGCCTGGTTCCTCCCTCCTATGCAGCAGCTCATGCATTCTCCTAGAGAGACAGAAGAGCCGAGGGAAGGCGGGGCTGGCCTGCATTTCTCCCTCATGTGCAAAGGCTCCTGACTTCCCTGGAGGGAGGCAGTGATCCAGGCGAGGAAAACTCAACCCCCATGAAGCTGTGGACGCAGCTCCAGGCCTGGACACCTAGGCAGGATCGCTGGGGCGGCGTCATGGAAGGCAACCTCGGGACCGAAGTCTCTGGTGCGCATCTCCAGCCCAGACTGGTCGGAAGCCCTGGGCAGCTGCATCACAGGGGTGGAGGGAGTATCTAGAAGGACAGCTGGCATCCGAATGAGGGCAGCTGTAGACGATGCGGGAGCAGAGGGAAGCAGCGGTACCGCCCCCGGTACCGAGGCACTCGTGGGCTGTACAGCCGGGGGGACCCAGCGTGAGGGACCCGCTTGGGGGGGGCAGCTGGGGGGCAGGGTTCTCCTGGCAGGAGAGGGGGGAGCGGCGAGAGCGCCTCCTGCCCCTCGCTCTTCTCCTGGGGAGGAGGAAAAGGAGCTTGGCTCCACAGACGCCGCTGATGCTAGCTGGGGGCTCGGCTCCCATACCGGGAGGGAGCCTTGGCCCGCGCTCCCTGGCTCCGCCTTAGAGGGGAAGGAGGCGGGGCCAGCATCAGCAGCTGCTCCTGCAGCGGAGAGGAAGCAGGAGTCTGGAGCTCTCCTGGTGCCTCGGCCGCCCTCGGGACCGAGGGAGAGAGCAGCGGCATGGCGGGGAGGGCCCCTCGTCCTTTAGAGGCGCCCCTGCGTGCACCGAGTGCTCCTGCGTGTGCGCGCCAGCCACAGACTCTGCCATTTACACAGGCTGTGCAACTGAAGATGCTGCTCCCGCCAAACCGGAGCCGTTATCTGCCGGTAAAGAAGGCTGGGGGCCATTTGGCGACCCATTGCCTTAGACCTTTAGGCTTTTTCTTGTGGAGAGCAGCCCTCTTGGGACCCATCTGGGGACCCATTGTGGGGGTTGTTGCCTCCTGAACAGCGCTCACCGCTGCAGAATTGGTGAGGAGGGGCCGCAGGCATAAGAGCCTTCTCATAGGGCGTCCTTGAGGCAGAGGGCTCGGTTTCTCCTCTCTGGGAGGTAAAGCCCCTGCAAGCGGCACATTCTTGGGCCAGGTGCCCTTCCCTTAAGCGGGCCAGACAGAGATCGTGGCCGTCATGACCGGGAAGAAGGTTTGGGCGCTGCGGAGGCAACCCGTATCGGGGCTGTCAGCCCAGCTGGCAAGGGAACAGCTGATGCGGGCGCTTGGATCCCCCCCCTCGCTGCTTGTAGGGGCGGGGGAACGACGAGCACGCCTCCTCTTTGGTCCCCTTGGCTCGGGAGAGGAGGAGGAGAGGGAGCTTGATCCAGCTGACGAGGATCGGCATGAGCCCCGTGCTCCATACCGGGAAAAAAAGGCTCCACAGCTCTGCCCCTGGAGGGAGAAGGGGGCGGAGCCGGCAACCCAGGCTGCCCCTGCGGGGACGGGACCACATCGAGGCCAAGGGCTCCGGCACCGGCCGCAAGTGCCTCCTGCAAGTGCTGGAGAGGGGAGCGGCATAGCGGGGGGCAGCCTCTCATCCTCCAGAGGCGTCCCCGCTCTCTCTGGGCGCTCCTGCGCATGCGCAGGGGGTGAGCTGACAGGCACCATGTTTAGAGGCTGCGTCACCACTCTAGGCTGGATGGGAACGGGTCAGAGGCCCGTTCCCGCCAAAACGGAGCCATTTTTTTCTGGCAAAGAAGGCTGGGCTGTAGAAACACACTGAGAAAAAGAATATCACTCTGAATGACCAGATACTACACACTGGGGTAGCAAAATATCAATATACTGTAATATATAACAGAGAATAAAAAAACATCCCAATTCCTAACATAGGACAAAGTGTCAATCATCAGTAGTGATACATATTAGTAAGGGATTACAGTCTATAATATATACAGTCATAAATCACATATAGTACCTTCCAGGTGGGAAGCAACAATACAATGTAGAAAATCACAGATGGCAATCACATATAATTCACATATCTGAACAGAGGGCAATCACATATCAATCACATGTGAGATACAATAGCAAGCATATCAAACCACCAGACCTCGGCATAGGCTGGAGAAATAAACTATACTAATACACTGCATATAATCAGTAAAGCAAAATACATCAAAATGAGTGTGAGAGCCAATGCTCGAAAATCCAGATGGATAATGACCAGTAGAGGAGGCTACACGATACCTATATATGTCACTCTGGAATCCGCTAGCTCTAGGAAGCTCATGGGAGCTGTGGCGTCACTAGGGAGCGCCCTGTAAGCCAATCTCCCAAGTATTGCGCTAGGCAGTAAAGACAGTCGCACCTGGCTGGCGAGGCTCAGGTTGCTAATGAATGTCAAATGAAACTAAGTATAGGGGAGAAGCCCCAAATCAATGTAGAATAGCACAATGGTATTATGGTCTCTAGTAAATTCGTAGATTTGTAGAGTAGTGACGTCACCGGAGCGCGCCCTGTGGGTGAGTCGCCCAAGTATCGCGTCAGTCATTGGGAAGCATAGCTCATGAATGACGTGGCCCAGGTCAGCCAAAATCAAAATAAAGTTCAATAAAGGGCAAAAGCCCTAAATAATATACAGTAGTACACAAACCAGGCCAGATAAATCATGTATATGAATCATCCAAATAAGGTGAACCTCCGTGGTCGCTGTGGATCCGGCGGTGTAGATGGAGCCCACTCGGAAGGAGGGGGGCTGAAGGGGGGAAGAAAGCAAGCCGCAAGAAGCGCCAAAGTGCCGTAGCACTATGCAGGCATGTAAACAACTGGCTGTATAGCCTAGTATGGCAAGCAAAGGTGCACAGAGCTGAATTACAGCGGCAGGCTTGTTTCTATGGCCCCAAACCCTGATGTAGATGGAGGGGGATGTCTGGAAGAGACGAAGCAAAACGCCTACGGGGATTTACCGCTGCGCTGCACCCGTTTCGGACCTCAATGGGTCCATCTTCAGGGCGAAAGTGGACACAGGTATATCTGTGGCTTCAAAAGGGGATTTCAGTGAATCTGGAATAAATTATAGCAAATCTTGCTCAGAATATACACAGACACAGGCAAAAGGGTGGAAGCAAAGGTAAGGTGGGTAGCATACCTGTATGTAGTTTCCAAGTAGCATCAATGATGGGTATGACCGACATACGGTGGGGAGGATTTAGTGGGTGGGGTATAAATACCCTTAGAGCAGCTGAGAAAGATCAAGGGAATTACATGGATTAACTCAAAAGGTTAGAAATGCTTAATGGCTCATTTAGGCCAGCAGGGGTCTCACTTCTGACCATCGAAATCCAGGCACTTTCCTTACGAAGAAGCTGTTGTCTAATATCACCACGGGGATGGGTTTTAACCCGTTCTAGCCCCATGAAATGAAACTCCTCTTTACCTTTGTGTATTGACTTAAAATGGCAGTAAAGCGCTGATTCTTCAGATCCTAGTCTGATCCTGCTGCGGTGTTCCCCTATCCTAACTTTCAGCATACGAGAGCTTTGGCCTATATAGATTTTATTACACGAACAAACAATGCAATAAATACATCCCTCAGATTTACAGGTGATGGCATCCTTGATTTGAAACGATCTAGATTTATGAGTGACATATAGTTCTCGTGTGTTAAGGGCAAATTGACAGACACTGCAATTCCCACAGCGTCTCATGCCAGGTGTAAGGATGCTATGTGAACTCTGTAGTCTGTGGTCAGTGTGGATCAAAAGATCCCAAGGTTAGTAGTACGTCTATAGGCAGGCATGGGTTTGTGCTGAAGATCAGGGATATCAGCTATGAGGGGCCAATACTTATTGACAATATGTAGTATGTCAGTGGAATGAGTGGAGAGAGTTAATGGCCAAATGGGCCTATTAGGTCTCTGTCTAACATGTGTCTCTAGGGTGAGCCATCTTGGTGAGCCTTAGCCTTCATCTTCTTGGTCTTTTTCTTCTGAGGAGCCGCCATTTTTGGCACCGCTGAGGGCACCACTGGGGCTCCCTGAAGGGCTGTCAACTCTGAAAATTGGTGGGGGGGGGGGTGCAGCAGGCATAGAAACCTTCTCGTACAGAGCTGCTTTTAGGCGCAGGGCTCGATTTTTCCTCGTCTCGGAGGAGAAGCCCTGGCAAATTGAACATCCTTGGGCCAGGTGGCCCTCCCCCAAACAGGCCAGGCAGAGCTCATGGCCGCCGTTATCCGGGAAGAGGTTTGGGCAGCTGGTGCACCTCTTAAAGCCCTTGGTAGTTGACATAGCCAGAATCGTTCAGATGGAAGAATGGTCGTTTAAGGAGTCCATCAATCAGGGTTGGAGAAAACTCCCGGTGTTGAGATGTAGCAATCCGAAGTCAGGGATGGAGAGATTAGAATAGGCGGGCAGTCCAAAGGTCAGAATAATGTTAAATCAGTCCAGTTATTAATGCTAAAATAGCACTAAGAGCACGAAGGTTCTCTGTGCCTGCTTTCTCGAGCGCGGAAAGAGAGGACTGAAGGGTGAAGCCCCTCCCACTGGCTATATATGCGGTGGGGGAGTGAGGGGCGGGGCTTCAGTGGGCTATTAAGAATTCTTGCTAGAAGGTTCCAAAGTTTGTCTGCGCAAGCGCAAATATCACATGTATGCATTCACAGTTGACCACGAAAAGGCAAACTTGCTTCTTATGCTTGAAACCTTGGTGGGACTTGCAAGGCTGGACTCTGCGCCAACTCGCTCGCGGCTTCCTTCCGCTCAGGAATTCCTCCCAGCCCCACCGCTTCCCCTTCCTGTGGCCTGTATGCTTGGCTACGGATTCCTTCTGTACTTTGAAACACTCGGCTTTTGGGAGGAAATTTCCCAAACACTTGAGAGTTGGAGTCCAAAACACTTCCAGGACCAGAGTTTGGGGGTCATTGCAGAGTTTAATGGCGGCCATTGTGATAATTTAACTTATCACCTGCCAATTCCAAAAGCACACCTAGTACAACAGGCCTGCCCCCGGCGCTCTCTCCCTCCCACCCTCCCTCTCTACTTCCAGGTGTTTTGGACTTCAGCTCCCACAATTCCTCACAGGGAGGGAGGGAGGGAGGGCAGGCCCAGGTTGGCCCAGGTGTGTTGCAATAGCCAAGTGGTCCTAGGAAGGGCGGGGTCTGGGCTGGAGGGCCTCATGGGCTCCATGCCCCGTGTATGGGGATATGAGGAGGGGTGTCGCCTGGCTGTCTAGTCATGCCCCCCCACCTGGCCCCTCCCCCGGAGGCGATGCTCCCACGCGCCACACGCACTCTCTCTGTGGGCGGCGCCCCACCTCCTCCTCGCCTATCTCCTCCCCCTCCTCCTGGGCCCAGGCCCCACCCACTCCCTCCCTCCCTCTTCCTTCCTTTCTCCCCCTTCACCCTTTCCTTCTCTCCTTCCTTTCCCCCCCTCTCTCCCCTTCCTTCCTTCCTGCCTTCCTTCCTTCCTCTTCTATTCTTTTCCCCCAAGTCTTCCTTTCCTTCTCCTTCCTTTCTTTTCACTTCCCTCTCTTCCATTCTTTCCTTCTCTCCTTTTCCCTCCCTCTCTCCCCTTCCTTCTTTCCTCCATTCTCCCTCTTCCTTCCTTTCTCCCCTTCACCATTTCCTTCCCCTTCTCTTCTTCCTTTTCCCTCCCTCTCTCCCCTTCCTTCCTTCCTCCATTTTCCCTCCATCTTCCTTTCTTCCTCTTCTATTCTTTCCCCCCAAGTCTTCCTTTCCTTCTCCATCCTTCCTTTTCACTTCCCCCTCTCTCCTTCTTCCATTTCTTTTTTTCTCTTCATTATTTTTTCTTTTCCTCACTCCCTTTCCTCCCTTCCCATTTCCTTCTTTCTTTTCCCCTCCTTGTCTCTCTCCTGCTTTTCTTTTCCATAGTTTGTTCTTCATTTCTTTCTGCCTCTCCCCTCCTTTATTTCCTCTGTCTTTCTTTCTTTTCCCCTTCCTTCCTTCCTTCCTTCCGTCTTCTCTTCCTTCCCAGAATCCTGAGCATGCCTTTTGCAGAGCCAGGTCTGAAGTGTCTCGTCATTCTTCCGGGGGAATCCTACGTAATCCTATGTACGTAACTATAGACTCACATTTAGTTGAATTCAATCTTAAAATATATTATACTAGCTGTACCCGGCACGCGTTGCTGTGCATTTTTTAGGAGATGTGAGAAAGTCCAATAATCCAGTGTTTCCCAACCTTTTTTGAGCCGTGGCACACTTTTAACATTTAAAAAATCCGGGGGCACACCACCAACCAAAATGACACAAAATGACACTAACACAGTAAAGAACGGCTGGGGGATGGTGGCATGCTGGGAGCAGCTGCTGGGAGTGCCGAAGCTGGGGAGGGGCGGAGCCAGACTGTGCCATGCCGCCCCTACCCCAGGCTTCACCTCTCCCAGCAGCTGCTCCAGCCTTGAGGGGGCAGTGCCAAAGCCAGCGGTGCCAGAGCCAGCACAATGCTGGCTTGGCACTGTCCTCAAGGCTGAGCAGCTGCTGGGACTGCGAAGGCCGGGGAGGGGGGAGGGGGCAGAGCCAGGCCGCGCCATGCCCCACCCCTCCCCCAGCTTCAGCTCTTCTACAGGCTGCGCCATGCTCCGCCTCCTCCCCCCAGCTTCAGCCCTCCTACAGGCCGCGCCATGCCCAGCCCCGCCCCCTCCCCCCAGCTTCAGCTCTCCTACAGAGGAGGAGCATGAGCGGTGGATGGGCTTCAGTGGGCGGGGCTCCTCCTCCACGTGGCTTCAGCGAGCGAGGGGCGAGATTCATGGTGGGAGTCATGGCGGATTGGAGGCTGGCTGGGGAACGGCCGAAGGAGGCGGCGCCCGGTCCCTTCTTCTTTTTCTTCGCCACTGCTTGGCCTTCCTCCTCCCCAAGCAGCAGGAGTTCAGCAGGAGGGGGAGGAAGAGGGGCAGAGCTTTCTCGCGGCACAGCAGGAGGTCCGTCATGGCACACTAGTGTGCCACGGCACACTGGTTGAGAAAGACTGCAATAATCCACGGTGTGCCCTCCTCTAAACTGCAGTTGGATGGAGTGTGGGTCGTGGGGGGCATGGTGTGCCAAGTTGGGTCTTTATTGGTCTTGGTTCTGGGCCACAGTGGTCTGTGGGGAATGATGGGTTTTGAAGTACTACAAATCCCATTTTCCATGTTGGTACTTCAAGTCCCATCATGCATGGTCAGGGCTCTGTGTGCCAAGGTAGGTTACTGTAAATTCAGGCCATACACAATGACCCATGAGCTGAGGCCTAGTTAGGAACAGCAAGTTAATGAAGTCTTACTGTCAATTCAGAGCGTAAACAGCTTCCCAGTAAGTGAGGGCTAGTTAGGGAAATCAAGTTAATGAAGTCTTACTGTCAATTTAGGCGTAAACAGCTTCCCAGTAAGTGAGGGCTAGTTAGGGAAATCAAGTTAATGAAGCCTTACTGTCAATTTTGGGCGTGGTCTGTGATTTTTCGGTTGGAAGTGATTTGGGTGTTTGTGTTGGGGATTGGCAGTTTATTATGGATCGGAATTTTCATGTTGGCTGGCCAGTGCAGCAGTTATGCAAATCCGCCCTTATTGGCAGCCAATCATGTTGTTCAGAATGTAGAGGCTGGGTGAGTCTTTGGCTGCCCCGGAGGATGCTGGCAAATGTAGTTTTATTTTTACTCGTTGTTTTGGGGGCCTTTTAGGTTTTGGTGGGGAAAGTTTCTTTGCTAACAACGTACCTTGCTTGAGGCCTATTTCTGTTGGCAAGTATTGTGTGTCTGCGTTGTATGGTTTCTTTGTTTGAGGTATACATCACATGACGTGAACCCATTTATATAATAGATATATTATTCCGGACTGTCCAACTTCTAGCGGCCCAAGGGCCGGAATTCCGGTCACTGATCACCTGGGGGGCCAGGGCCCCCCCGGCTCCGCCCCATCCTCGCCCCCGCCCCTCCCCCGGCTCAATATGCCCAAATGTGAACACTGGTGGATTTGGGGGAAATAGACCTTGACATTTGGGAGTTGTAGTTGCTGGGATTGGTAGTTAAGCCTACAATCAAAGAGCATTCTAAACCCCACCAATGATGGAATTAACCAATCTTGGCACACAGAACTCCCATGACCAACAGGAAATACTGGAATGCTTTGGGGGGCATTGACCTTGAGTTTTGGAGTTGTAGTTCACCTCCATCCAGAGAGCACTGTGGACTCAAATAATGATGGATCTGGACCAAACTTGGCATGATTATTCCATATGCCCAAATATGAACACAGATGGAGTTTGGGGGAAATAGACCTTGACCCTTGTCCCGGTTTACTGCCAAGGAGAGGGGAGGCGGCAGGGGAAGCGAGTCCCCAGCCCCTCCTCTCCCTGGCAGTAAACTGGGACAACAAGGGTCGGGTTATTTCTTAGTGGGGAAGAGGCCGCCCGCACAGCAGCCCTTTCCCCACTAAAATATAAGCTGATCCACGCCTGGGTCGGCTTATATCTTAGCGGGGAAAGGGGTGCCGTGCGGGCGGCCCCTTCCCCGCTAAGAAATTGCAGGTCGCGTGCAGGAGGCTGGCGGGCCGTGTATGGCCCGCGGGCCGCCGGTTGGACAGGCCTGTATTATATGGCTCTCACTGAAATAAATTTCCAAATATTTTGCTTTCATGGCTCTCTGAGTCGAAAAGGTGCCCGACCCCTGCACTACAGACTTCTCGCGGACCACACGGGAAGTTGGGGGCTGAAACCCTCCAACCCCCCTACATGCCTATCATGAGGTAAGGTGGCATAAAGTTCTATTCTGTAAGGAGGATATAAGGTTAAGGGCAAAAGGTGCCAAGGTTTTGAAAGCAGTTAACAATAGAGTGAAGAAGGAGTGTCAGTATTTAGACCTTCTGTTGAGATCTTAGCTGGAGGTGGCCTAGGCTTGCACTCTTACTCACGAGGAGCCCCAAGCCAGGAGCAGGAGGGCTTGCTGGGGATTTTCCGGCCTCCTATAGCAGTCACGGCAGCAGACTGTGGTTGGACTGGGTCACTATCATCATTTTTTTTCCAGTTTGTTGTAAGCCGGTCCGGCAATATTGTTATATGTACACTGTAAGCCACTCTGGCAGTATTGTTGTTTGCTGTAAGCTACTCTGAGTCCCCTTCGGGGTTGAGAAGGGTGGCATATAAAAATAGTAAAATAAATAAATAAATAAATAAATAAATTTTAATGATGGTAATCATGGTAATTTAATTTATCACCCACCCATTCTAAAAGCACACCTATTATTCCAACAGGCCAGGGCCAACCTGGGCCCCCCTCCCTCCCGGTATTTTGGACTTCAACTCCCACCATTCCTAACACCCCTCTCTCTCTCTCCCTCCCTCCCTCCTTCGCTCCTAGGTCTCCGGAGTGCCCCCTGCTCTGGAACCTGCTCCTCCCCGACGAGGGGGCCGCCAGGTGAGACCTGCGCCTAGGGTTGCCACTTTTTGATATAAGTAATACGGGACATTTACCTAAAAATATGGGATTTTTCACAAAAATAAGGGACACTTCATAAAACATAACAGAGGTTATGTTTCACATGGCCTTCTTTTTTCCCCGTACTCCCATGGAAACCTCCCACCGCCGCCTCTGCAGACCTGGCACCTCATCCCCTCCCCTGCGGCTGCCGCCTACTCCTCTTTCGTCACCGCGACCATTACCCAAGGCCCAGAATCCCCAGCAGGCCTGAGACACAAGCAGCCATGTGCGTGAACCTCACTCTAGCTCCCTCTCTCCACGAGTGCCTCCTGCTGCCTCGCCCCTTCTGCCCCCCTTCCTTCCAGGAAGGCCCGCCTCTTCTGGTCCATCATTCCCGGTGCACACAACCAAATCACCCCCCCCTTTCTGCTCCCTTTCTGTGCTCGCCTCTCTTTATGCTCAAGAGGGAGGGCTAGTGTGGCCAGGGAAGGCGCCAAGATGGCGGCGCTATCGGCTCGGGTGTGTAAGCCGGAGCAGGCCCGGTGTTTGTATGGGGAGAGTGGCAGCTACTGGGCATTCACGTAGCGTTCTCCCTTCCTTCTTTCCTCACGGCTGGCCCAGCCTCGCTTCCTGCTGCCACCTGTCCTGTCCTGTCCTGTCCTGTCAATATGGGACAGGAGCTGAAATTACAGGACACGAAATTCAGAGCAAAAATACGGGACGTCCCATATAATATGGGGCAGGTGGCAACCCTACCCGCTCCTGCTGCCACCTGTCCTGTCCTGTCCTGTCAATATGGGACAGGAGCTGAAAATACGGGGCACAAAATTCAGAGCAAAAATACGGGACGTCCCATATAATATGGGGCAGGTGGCAACCCTACCCGCTCCTGCTGCCACCTGTCCTATCCTGTCCTGTCAATATGGGACAGGAGCTAAAAATACGGGGCACGAAATTCAGAGCAAAAATACGGGATGTCCCATATAATATGGGGCAGGTGGCAACCCTACCCGCTCCTGCTGCCACCTGTCCTGTCCTGTCCTGTCAATAAGGGACAGGAGCTGAAATTACAGGACACGAAATTCAGAGCAAAAATACAGGATGTCCCTTATAATACGGGACAGGTGGCAACCCTACCCTCATCTGTCAGGAGGAGGAGGACACTCTGTCCCATTCAGAGTTTTCTCCTTGGGTGAATCAATGCCAAACCTCTGAGGATGCTTGCCATAGATGCAGGTAAAATGTCAGGAGAGAATGCCTCTAGAACATGGCCATAGAGCCCAAAAAAACCTATAACAACCCAGTGATTCCAGCCATGAAAGCCTTCGACAAGACATTAATCAAGGCCGCTCTTTCTTAATTGTGCCTCTCCTCAAAGCATGGGGAAAGTTTATCCAACTGCACCAACGGTCACTTTGCGGGAGGGACACCATATCCCACTAGAACATTTGGCCATGGTTTTTCAATGACCCTCTGCGGTGAAGCTACGTTCAAATCAACCGGCTGGACAGGGTGGACCCTCTCTTAAAGATCCCACCGCTGCCGCCAATATGTGACCACTCCACTTCTTGACCGGCCTCAGACTGGACAATCTTTCTATGTCCACACTGCTGACCTCCATCCAAGGAAACCTCGAAGTTACCTCAGCAACTTCACGTTTATTGGCAGGGTACTGTCTCACCCTTCACCATTTAACTGACTGGAGTTTTAAAACTTCTCAGTGACCA